>PVIY010047117.1:0-18056 GCA_004026745.1 Myrmecophaga tridactyla
CAGCGTTCACTGCATTATATAGTCCCATGTTTTATGTTCTGTCATTCTAGTAACACCACACAAAACTTCCTCTTTCAGCCACATTCACACCCATAATTGTGTTGTTAATTATACTCACAATAATGCACTACCATCATAACCATCCATTTTCAAACCTTTATAATAAACCTAAATAGAAAGTCCATACAAATTAAGCATCAGCTCCCCATTCTCTACTCTAGTCTATGCCTGGTAACCTATATGTTAGATTCTATTTCTGTGAGTTTGCTTATTATAATTATTTAATATCAGTGAGTCTTGCAATGTCTGTCCTTTGTGTCTGGCTTATTTGACTCAGCAATATGTCCTCATGTTTCATCCATGTTGTTGCATGCATCTTTTTACAACTGAATAATATTTCAATGTATGTTATACCACATTTTATTTATCCATTCATAGGTTGATGGGCACTGGGATTATGCCCATCATTTGGCAACTGTGAATAATGCCACTATGGAATCAGTGTGAAAATATCTGTTTGAGTCCCTGCTTTCAATTTGTCTGGGTATATGCTTAGTAGTGAGATTACTGGATCATATGGTAGTTCTATATTTAGCATCCTGAGGAACTGCCAAACTGTCTTCCACAGTGGCTGCATCATTTTACATTCTGACTAATGAATGATTGTCTCTATTTCATCACATCTTCTCCAACACTTGTAATTTTCTGAGTTTTTTTAAATAGTAGTCATAGTAATGGATGTAAAATGATATCTCGTGGTTTTGATTTGCATAACTCTAATAGCTAGTAATGTTGAGCATCTTTTCTTTTTCTTTTTGGCCATTTGTGTATTTTCATCAGAGAAATGTCTATTCAAGTCTTTTGCCCATATTTTAATTGGGTTATTTGTCTTTATATTGTTGAGTTTTAGGATTTTTTATGTATTCTGTAAATTAAACCTCTATCAGATATATGGTTTCCAAATATTTTCTCCCATTGAGTAGGTTGTCTTTTCACTTTCATAACAGAGTCCTCTGATACACAAAAGATTTTAGATTTGAAGAAGTCCCACTTATCTATTTTTTCTTTTGTTGCTTATGATTTGTATATAAAGTCTAAGAAACCATTGCCTAACACAAGATCCTAAAGATGCTTCCCTACATTTTCTTGTAGGAGTTTTATAGTCCTGGCTCTTATATTTAGGTCTTTGATCCAATTTGAGTTAATTTTTGTATATGGTTGAGATAAGGGTTGTATGTAGTATGAAATAAGGGTTGTCTTTTAATTTTTTGCATATGGATATCCAGTTCTCCCAGTACCATTTCTTGAAGAAGCTATTCTTTCCCAATTCAGCAGATTTGGCAGCCTTATAAAAAATGGCCATAGATGTGAGGGTCTATTTCTGAATTCTCAATTTGATTCCATTGGTCAATATATCTATCCTAGTGCCAGTACCATGATGTTTTACCCTTTAGCTTTGTACTGTATGCTTTAAAGTCAGGGAGTCCGAGTCCTGCAACTTTGTTCTTTTGCAAGATGTTTTTGGCTACCTGGGACCCCTTACCATTCTGAATAAATTAGATAGTTGGCTTTTCCATTTCTGAAAAGTAGGCTACTGAAATTTTTATTGGAATTGCATTGAATCTATAAATCATTTTGGGTAGAAAGAAGATATTAACAATAGTCTTCCAATCCATGTACACAAAATGTCCTTCTCTTTATTTAGGTCTTCTTTGATTTCTTAAAATTTTATAGTTTTCTGTGTATAAGTCCTTTATATGTATGGTTAAATTTATTCCTAAATACTTGTTTCTTTTAGTTGCTATTGTAAATGGAAATTTTTTATTGATTTCCTCCTCAACTTGCTCCTTACTAGTGTATAGAAACACTACTGATTTTTGCATGCCAATCTTGTACCCCACCACTTTGCTTAGTAGCTCTAGTAACTTTGTTGTAGATTTTTGGGGATTTTTTCTATATAGGATCATGTCATCTGCAAATAGTGAAATTTTTACTTCTTCCTTTCCAATGTGGATGTCTTTTATTTCTTTTACTTTCCTCACTACTCTGGCTAGAACTTCCAGTACAGTATTGAACAACAGTGATGAGAGTGGGCATCCATGTCTTGTTCTAGATCTTAGAGGGAAAGCTTTCAGTCTTTCCCCATTAAGTATGTTAGCTGTTGTTTTTACATATATGCCCTTTATCATTTTGAGGAACTGTACTTCTATTCCTAATTTTTGGAGAGTTTTTATCAGGAAGGGATGGTGGATTTTGTCAAATGTGTTTTCTGCATCAATCAAGATGATGTTGTGATTTTCCCCCTTCATTTTGTAGGTGTTTTGTCTTACACTGATAGATTTTCTTGTGTTGAATAACCCTTGCATACTTGGGCTAAAACCCACTTGATCATGGTGTATAACTCTTTTAATGAGATGCTGGATTCGATTTACAAATATTATGCTGAGGATTTTTGCAACTATATTCATTAGAGAAAATGGTCTATAATTTTCTTTTCTTTTTATTTTTTTTTCTTATGACTGAAATGTTTACTTTTCAAGAAAATAGGGGACAGGAGCATATTCACATTGGGAACTACCAAGAATCTAGGGATCACAATTCTATTGCTCACCATGAGATCTTGAGCAAATGGGTAGCCTTTCCTCTTAGGCTTCGAAAATGGCTGGATTAGATTCCTAGGGCTACCATAATAAAATTGACAGCTTAAAACAACAGAAATGTATTATCTTACAATTTTAGAGGACAGAAGTCCAAAATCAAGGTGTCAACACAGTAGCTTCCATCTGGAGGTTCTGAGAAAGAATCCACTCCATCTCCCTCTACAGCTTCTGATGGCTGCTGGGAACCTTTGGCATTACTCAGATTGAGGTTTCTTAATTCTGACCTCTGCCATCATCTTCACATGGCTTTTTTCTCTTTGTGTCTCAGTGTCTTTTCTTTTTCTGTCTCTTATGAGGACACTTCTCATTGGATTTAGGGTTCATCCTACTCCAGGATTATCTTATCTTGAAATCCTTACCTTAGTTACATCTGCCAAGATTCTTATTCCAAATAACAATTTTCTGAGGTCCTAGGTGGATATTTCTTTTGAGGGCCACATTTCAACCCATGTAATTTTCTCTTATTGTAGTATCTTTGTATTTGGTATTGGGGTAATGTTGGCCTCACAGAATGAGTTAAGTAGAGTTCTCTCCTCTTCCATTTTTTGAAAGAGTTTAAGCAGGATAGGTATTAATTCTTGGAATGACTGGTAGAATTCACCTGCAAAGCCATGTGGTCCTGGATTTTCTTTGTTGGGAGGTTTCTAATGATTGATTCAATCTCTTTACTTGCGATTGGTTTGTTAAGGTCTTCTAATTCTTTTAGAGCCAGTGTATGTTGTTTGTGTGTTTCTAGGAATTTTTACATTTCATCTAAGTTGTCTAATTTTGTTGGTATATATTGTTAGTATCCTCTTATGATCCCTTTTATTTCTGCGGGGTCAGTAATGAGGTCTCCCTTCTCATTTCCAGTTTTATTTATTGAATCTTCTCTCTTTTTTTATTTCTCAGGCTAGCTAAGGTTTTTGTCAATTTTGTTGATCTTCTCAAAGAACCAACTTTTGGTTTTGTTAATTCTCTCTATTGTTTTTTATTTTTAACTTCATTTAGTTCTGCCCTAATCTTTATTTCTTTTCTTCTGCTTGCTATGAGGTTAGTTTACTGTGATTTTTCTAGTTCCTGAATGTGTGAAGTTAAATTTCTGATTTTAGCTCTTTCTTCTTTTTTTAATGTGTTTAGGGCTATAAATTTTTCTCTCAGCACTGCCTTTGTTGTATCCTATAAGTTTTGATATGTTGTGTTCCCATTTTCATTTGTCTCAAGACATTTACTGTATCCCATGCAATTTCTCCTTTGACTCACTGATTGTTTGAGTGTTATTTAACTTCCATATATTCATGGATTATGCCTGTTATTGATTTCTAGTGTCATTCCAGTATGGTCAGAGAATACACTTTGTGTGATTTCAATTTCTAAATGTATTGAGACTTGTTTTATAACCCAACACATGGTTTATTTTGAAGTGTGATCCATGAGTACTTGAGAAGAACATACATCCTGTTGTTTTGAGGTGCATTGTTTGCTATACGTCTGCCAGATCTAGTTAATTTAATAGATTTTTCAAGTTCTCCATTTCCTTATTGAACTTCCACCTAGATGCTCTATTGATGAGTGGTGTATTCAAGTCTCCAACTATTATTGTAGAGATAACTATTTCTCCCTTTAGTTTTACCAGTGTTTGCCTCCTGTATTTTGGATCACCCTGGTTAGGTGCATATATATTTATTGTTGTTATTTCTTCTTTTTGAATTTCCCTTTTTATTAATATATAGTATCTTCTGTCTCTTATAAGAGCTTTTGACTTAAAGTCTATTTTGTTTGATATTAGTATACTACCCAATTCCTTTTTTGGTTACTATTTGCATGGAATATCTTTTTCCATCCTTTCACTTTCAAACTATTTGTGTCATCTTTGGTCTAAGGGAGTCTTCAGTAAACAACATAAAGTGAATCATGCTTTTTTTATCCATTCTGCCAATCTGCATCTTTTGATTAGGGAATTCAATGCATTAACAGTCAGTGTTATTACCATAAAGGCAGTACACTTCAGTCATTTTGTTCTTTGTTTTTTATATGTCAGATCTTTTTTCTTTGCCTCTCTTTTCCCTTATTAGAGCCTACTTTTCTATAAAATTGATCTTTTCTGATGTGTCTGATCAAAACCCCTTTTAATTTCTGTTTATGTAAATTTTTGAAATATTTTCATTGTAGTTGCCTTGGGGTTTATATTACACAAACTACTAATTTGAATAGATTAGCAACTTAGCTATAATTGCATACACATTCTTTCCTTTCATATCCCTCAATTTGAGTCCCACTTTACCACTTTATATTTTGCACATCCATTACCAGGAAATATGCCTTCTCTTGTTCAATTGTATTCTAATTCTTACATGAATTAAGGTGTAGATTTGTATATTGAAGATACAATTCTATTGGGTTTTGTTTTTTCCCTTTTATTTACCCTTACTAATGATCTTCATTTC
Source organism: Myrmecophaga tridactyla (assembly GCA_004026745.1). Lineage (NCBI taxonomy): Eukaryota > Metazoa > Chordata > Mammalia > Pilosa > Myrmecophagidae > Myrmecophaga > Myrmecophaga tridactyla. The sequence continues at coordinate 5,087 of PVIY010047117.1, forward strand.
CTCACTCTGAGCCACTCTCTCCCGTCTTTTCCTTTCAACCTGCCGAATTCTCTTCGGTAATTCTTGTAGGACAGGTCTGTTATTGATAGACTCTCTCAGTTTCTGTTTATCTGTGAATATTTTAAACTCATCCTCATTTTTAAGTATAGTTCTGCTGGATAAAGAATTTTTGATTGGCAATTTTTCTCAGTACCTTAAATATATCTTTCCTCTGCCTTCTCACCTCCATAGTTTCTGATGAGAAATTGGAATTTAGTCTATTGAAGATCCCTTGTATGTGACAAATTGATTTTCTTTTTCTGCTTTCAGAATTCTCTCTTTATCTTTGGCATTTGGAATTCTGGGTGGTAAGTGTCCCAGAGTAGGTCTATTAGGATTTATTCTGTTTGTAATATGTTGAGCTTCTTGAACATCTGTATTTATGTCTTTCATAAGATTTGGGAAATTTTTAGCCATTATTTCCACTAATATTCTTTCTTCCCCTTTTCCCTTCTCTTCTCCTTCTCAAACAACCATGATGCATATGTTTATATGCTTTATGCTGTCACTCAAATCCCTCAGGTACTGCTCAATGTTTTCTATTCTTTCTCTATCTGTTCTGACTCCATAATTTTGATTTTCCTGCTTTCTAGTTTGTTGATTCTTATTCTGCCTGTTCAATACTGCTATTGTATGCTTCTAGTATATTTTTATCTCTACTATTGTGCCCTACATCCCCATAATTTCTTTTATGTTTCTTTTTATACTTTCAAATTCTTCTTTATGCCATGAACTATCTTCTTAACATCCTTTATTTCTTTATAAATATTTTCCATCATCTCCTTGAATTGATGTATGAGATTTGTTTGAGTATTTTTGATTAGTTCTAACTTTTGAGTCTCCTCTGAAGTTCTAATTTGTTCACTTGACTGAGCCATATGTTCCTATTTCTGAGTATGGCTTGTAATTTTTTGCTGATATCTAGGCATCTGTGTTTCTTGATGAGTTAGTTCTGAAGGTGAGTTTCTCCTTGTCTGTGGTTTTATTGTTGATTGGCTTAGTGTTAAGGCTTTTCTTTGATGCTTGGTCTAACTTATTCAAGACCTTTAGAATAGCCCATGTTCAAATGTCCAGATTTTCTCAGCTCTTTTTCATCTGATTCTTGCCCTGGCTATGCAATGCAATTTTAAAATTTTGTGCAATTGTTTCTCCTACAAAAGAGCTTAATTACATCTGTTGCTTCTCCAGGAATCTTGATCCCTTCGGTTTGTTTTTATGCACTTTTCTCCCCAGCTCCTGTGATTTGTTTAAATTCACTCTCTCACATAATGTCCCATTTTCCTTATAAATTTCAGTTCTGGGACCCATCCTGTCTTATAGCAGTTCAGTTTAACACCCCCACCTTTTTTTTGTTCTTGAGAATTTTCTTCCTCTGTTTTCTCCCCCATTAGGATATCCCAACCTGGGGAGCCAAATAGGTTACTTCAGAAAAGTCTGCTTTGTCCTTAGGTGGTCCAGTTGAGTGAAATTGGATTGAGTGAGGGAACAATAGATAGAAATACCAACATTTCTATTGCAGACCCCTACCCCACCTCCATCTAGTGGGCATTTTGTATGCAGCACTCCTCAGCAGCTTGTGTTCTGCCCTGGTGTCTGTAGACATAGGTCCCTATACCTGGATATGCGTGGAGTTCTAACTTGCTGCTATGAGTCACTCTATAGTCTCTGTCCATGGTGGGAGGGACTTGGGCTGTGCTGTGTCTGTGTGACTCCCAAGCTACCTGGGAACCAGCAATGGGAAGGGGAATGAGAATGGACTGGTGGTCTGGGGTGGAATTTTCCTACCTAATATTTTCCTGATTCTTCAACATTTGTGGAGTCCTTCTCCAGTCTCAAATATCCTCCAGTTCTAAGCAAGTGGATTTGCTCTTTTTTGGCTAAATCTCTGGGGAGGGGTGGCTTTTATAGGGTATGCCTTAGGTTGCCATATTGATGATGTCCGACAGAATTTTAAATACTGGGTTGAACCTGCTTTTCTCTACAAAATAAAAATTGGAAAGTCTTGAACATATTTACATTCCAGAAGGCCTTATTTGGTACAGACCAGCTGGGGCAAAGGTCCTATATAAGTTCAGTCAAGATGCTCCCTTTTTAAAAATTATTATTATAGTTTCTCTTTAATGTTGAGTGAAATGAAGCAGGTGGCTAAATGTTTACTGTAAAATTATTCTGTTCACTCCCATAATGTAATATTTAACAGTGAGGTTTTTGTGAACTAAAGCATTGATTTTTTATAATATAGCTGAAATATTTGTCTTAGAGATTGTATTTGGTATACTTAGATCATAAATACTTTGTTATTAGAGTTTGAATTTTCTCTCTTAAACTGCGAATACAAACACCAGTCATATGCTTATTAATCTACTACTCTGTTGACTCTGTGAGGTTTCTTGTAACATGGAGACTATCTAGTTGGCTCTTTACCATAATTTTAGAAAAAAAATTAAAACTGCTGCTGGCAGATTTGATCCAAACACAATAAGTAACTTCGTTATGTCCCAGGATTTACAAAAAATTAATAGGAAGGCCATCTAGATAGGGTTCCCACAGGAAAGAGGGGCTGGAAAGGAAAAGTGTAATCCAAGCACTGCTGACAAGTGTTGTTGTTACAAGATCAAGATATTGTAACTTATTTCTTAAGTGTCCCTCATCCTGTGAAGAAAGAATTGTTTCCATAATCTCTGTTTTATTCAACCAGGATTGGTGCAGATCGTGCCTGATGCAGTAACCCTAGCAAAAATCCATCGTCATTCTGGACTGATAGGACCACTAAAAGAAAATACAATTAAAAAGTGGTTCAGTGAGCACAACCCTTTAAAGGCGGATTACGAAAAGGTTGGTCCTTTTAGAGGTAATTTTTTTCATTAGAGAAGTTGTGGGTTTCAGAACAGAATCCCTATATACCACCCTATTATTAGCACTGGAACGAATATTAAATAATGTACTGAAATAAGAGTATAGTCCGATTCATTTTTTACTCTGATTTTTTATTGAAAAGTAAATTAAGTATACTTTGATTACTAATGCACTCAGTTGTCAGCTTAGTAATAATGACCCAGTTTGAATAGTTTAGTTACTAGAGGAAAATTACAGTGTTTGGTTTTCTTCTGAGGGCAGTTCCTGGTTATCAATCTCTTTGCTCACCTTCTTCCCTTACACCAATCTCACCCCAGACATGACACTCCTTGAAACTCACTCTACCTGTTTGAACACACTCTCCAATTTCTAGAACCCCCCTCCCTCCTTTGCATATATTTCTTCACCCATTCTCTGCTTTGTTCTGCATAATTTTCTCTTTCAATTGCTTACAGGAATTATGAGAGGGTTTTTGTTTATATATATGAATTTTACAAAATATGGTCTTATTTAACTGCAATTATTTTTTCCCACTTTATCTTGAAATCTGGCCTGTATACTATAGTTGTGAAGCCAAATCTTCCATTTGATAAGCCATGAACTGCTACAGCTGAGTCCACCCAGGGGCAACTGTTCCTTTATACTAATTCACACAAAAGTGCCATATGGACGAGTATTAGGTTTGTTCAGAACTGTCCCAGTTTTAGCACTGAAATTCCCTCATTCCAGGACACCTTGTGGTTCCAGGCAACCCGGATCATTTATCACCCACTGTCATTAGCACTGGCCTGAGAAGGAGATCTGAGTTCATCTATTCCTTACTTCTGTGAGATTGGATTGGAGCAAAATGAGACCTTTGTAGGCCAAATAGCAAGTAATTAGGAAAGATTATCTTGAAATCTGCTTTTCACCCATTCCTAAAATTGCAACTTGAATTTTGAACAAAACTCCTTTGGCTTAGAATTGCTTTTATTTAGCTGTTTATATGTTGTTGTTGGTGTTTTGGAAGTGGTATTTAGCTCATCATAATCATCATGTAAAATAAACAGGACATATTTTATTATCTTCACTTTATAAGTGAAGACATTCAAGACAGAAAAATTAAATGGTGTGTCCTGGCATTTGAGAGACATGGAACCAAGTTATCCTGATGTGTAGCCTAGTGACATATCCTTTCACCCAGCAAGTCAACCATTCCATTCAAGGAGAACCATAACCTCGGACCAGCCAATGACTCGTGGTTATACCACCAAGTAGAATGAAAATAATTTACACATAGGAAAGTATTTTGAAGACAAAGAATACCTTTGACACAAAATCTCTGTTCATTAAAGAAACATAAACTACATTTGACTTAGTGGTAATTTGCTTCTGTCCACATGGACACTCACTGATACATACTGTATCAAAACACTTTTGGACATTAACTCATTGACCTATTTGTAATGATAAATATAAAACATCAGATGCCTCAATTTAGCTTTCCTTCAATCAAAACTTGATTCAATATCTAACAATAGCTAAAATAGTTTGAATTTCTCCAGGAACAGGTGATATTAAGTTATATTGTTCTTCTTTTACTTTGAAACATCTTTCAATATTATATAGTTGAGGCAACCAAAAATGAACTCCAGGAATCTCTTGTAAATCATGAAAAAAAAATAGCTCCATCTGAATGAAAGAGATATTTTCCCTTGATCCCTGGTTCCCGATTTCAATGAAAAATCCATCTTTTAGTCTAAGGAATGAATTGCTTCATGTTCTTCAGGATATTAAGAACCAGCCACTAAACCAATTAAATCAAATCCTTCTCTCGAATGAGATGTAGAAATTATTCCTGGTAATGTAATGTTTACTTTTAATCCTTTACATTTTTCCATTTCCTCTAATGCTAATGCATTTCCTCATTGTTTCTTTGATTAGGCCTTGAGGAACTTTTTCTACTCCTGTGCCGGCTGGTGTGTGGTAACGTTCATCCTGGGAGTCTGTGACCGTCACAATGACAATATTATGCTGACAGAGTCAGGCCACATGTTCCATATCGACTTCGGAAAATTCTTAGGACATGCACAAACATTTGGAGGGATAAAAAGGTCAGCACAAACAATGTCCGTTACAGCAATTAAGTAATGTCCTAGAACAATATGTATCATGTAATGGCATAGAAGAAACCCTTTGTTTGACTTGCTCTCCCTCTCTTCATCCCCCAAAGTAATGTAAACATGATTGTATATCTAATAAGATCGAAGGTAGATAAGTTGCAATAGCTGTTAATGAAACAAATGAGCTTTCCTAAAAGTATTCATGGAATAAATTGGCTTTCTTCCCTGGGATACAATCCTATTCCAGCCTGAGTTGGCTAAAATAACACCTTTGTTTTCATATAAACCTCGAATGGAGACTGAGGCATGAATCGGTGCTCTCAACACATTCGGTGCAGTGCCCACGGCAGAGTGCCCTACTGGTTCACATTTCACAAAGCTAGTATACTTCCCACACTGGCTTAGCCTTGAATCTTTCCACAAATATTTAGTGAGCACTTACCATTCAAGGCCCTGAGAATAAAATGGGAAACAAAACATATCCAGCCTGATCTCTTTCTAGTGGGGAAGATAAATTATCACACAGATAAATAACATGAAGAAATGAAAAGTTCTATTAAGACACTAAAGCACAGAAATAGGTTAGGAAGTGACTGGGGTGGGGATGTTTTATAAGGAGGCCTTTCTGAAGAGCTGACAGATCTGTGTAGTGAGTGGTTACCATGTGGAGACCATGAGAAGAGAATTCCAGGAAGAGAGAACAGCAAATGTGGCTGCCCTGAGAAGCGTAGTGTGTTCCAATGACAACAGAAAGGGCCCAGAAGAAAAAGGAGCAGGCAGTAGGAAGTTAGGGTAAAGATTGGTGGCTGCCAGACCAAGTGGGAACTGAGAGTCTTGTTATGGAGTTTGGCTTTTATTTTAAGTTCAGGGAAACCAGTAATGGATTTCACTGAATTTCAGAGGCTCCCTCCTGCTGATCTGTGCACTAAAGAAACCAGTTAGGAGGCTACTGCAACAGTTACCTTGATGGTAAAGGCAGAAGATAGATTCAGGCTATATTTTGGAGACTGAGCCACAGGACCTGCTAATTGATTGGATATTGGCAATGAATAACAGGCTAGGGTTGGAGATGGCAGTAGAGGACATGGGTAGGAGAAGAGAAGAAAAGATTCAAAGATGATTGCCTAGATTTTTTATCTTGGCAACTGGGTGAATAATTATATTGTTTACTGAAATGGGAAAGACTGGTAGATGAATAAGTTTTCGTTTCATTTTATTTGAAGTGGGAGAAAAGGATTTTTGAGACTAAAAGTCCCTTGCTTTACAAAGATACTTCATATTCAAGTGAAATGGAATCAGATCATTCCAAAGACTAATCAGTTACATTTGGCTCAAAACAGCCCCTCGATAGAAGAAACACAGATGTTTTCTACAATATAATGCAGTCAACTTTCACCAGATGGTCACAATCTGGTATTAAAATGCCAACATAAACTAGATAATATGGTTTAATTTTTACAAATTTCCTTCTACTTTGTAGCATACAAGGGATTTGTTTCACTTTATTTTCTATCTGTTGCCTTTCTTAACAAAATTTACCATATCATCATTCATTCCATAAACAGGCATTGATAATGGTCTGTGTGCAAGGCACTATAGTAAACATTAGGGATACAAAGATGAACAGCACACATTTACCACTTCAATGGAATGGGGCTTGTTCTTTCTTTACAGTATTGGGAAGGTACGCACTTAAACAAATCATTCTAATAAAAAATGAAAAGTACAGGGATAGATGTACTGGCCATTCGAGCATCTTAGAGAGAGAGTGTGTCTTTATGAAAGACAAAATGTTAATTGCAAGGTTTGAGCATATAAATAATTTATTCACGTAACACTTTTTTTCCCCCTGGAATCACCCCTTTCCTATATTTGAATATTAAGTTACTCTTTTGAAGTCTATTTTTTGCTGATTTGTCCACAAGGAATTTGGGGTGACCCTTCTTGGTTTGTTCAGTTGGCATCTGGGTTGAGTATAGGGATGATTAAAATATGAAAAAAAAAATCCTAATCCTAAAAAAAATAAAAGATCCAGAGTGGAAAACATAAAATAAAAGCAAACAGACACAACATTACTAAATAATAAGGTAATGCTATGATACAGTTATGTGTAGGGACTAGAGAGAAGGTAGAAAGTAGAGCCCCAGTTCGCTTGTTTGTTGATGTGATAGTAGTAGCTGGTGCTTCTGCAGTTCCGCAATTTTAAATCTTTCTTATACAATTTTGGAGGCAAAGTGAAAAGCAGGTTTAGCATAGAACTTCACTCAGAATAGGTTCTTAATAATGTTTGCTGAATGAATTGGCTAATAAAGCAATCATAACGGGGCCCTCAATCATTCAGTAATTATTGATAGGCTGAGTAAAGATGAAGCTGGCAGTGTCTTCCCCTGAGATTACAGTTGGTTATTCACCACCAGTTAAGGACACCAACTACAGCTCAGTGATCCATCTGGATGATGTGCTCCAGCACTCTGACTCCACCAGTGGCTCCTGGAAGACTCATTGACAGTGTCTCCTTGGATCTTTTTCTAAAACTGTACTCCTGCCCCAAATTTCTTTAATGATTAAATGAAACTAGATCTACTTGGGATATCTTTTGAATTATAGGCAGCATCTAATAATTTTCTTCCAAAACTCTTTCAGCTGTTTCTGGAGTTCACTAAATTTTGTTTCATAGGACAGCTGACATCTTCTTTACTAGATCCAATAATTGTCCTCATTGGTTGCTACATATATATAAGCCCTTTTATAAGTGGGTCTTTCTAATCCCTAGGATAAATGAACATTGTGATTTGTTCCACATATTACATTTAAGGTCTGATCTTTAGAGAAAAGCCTAGCCCTAACTTGCTTCTGAAAATACTCAGACATGTTAATAAATTCCCCCATAATGTACAAAGACAAATATGTAAACCATGCCCTTGAACTATCCCTAATATCCTATAGCCTAACAAGGCCATATAATGCTCCATTAAAAACCCATAGACATACTCCTTAACTCCTTAGCATAAAAACGCTGTGCTCACTGGCAGTGTCGAGTTTATGTTCCCCTGGTCTATGTGTTTCTTCTCTTGTCTATTCTTTAAAAATATGGAGCATGGAAGTCCATGTATAATTGTATATGGCTTACAAAATGTTATTAACATTTATTAAGTAATTTTAATTCATAATACAATTTCCTAAATCATTGCCCAACCACTCATAAAGAGTGCAGTTTCCAGTTGGGAAAATTGGGCTGGCAGAAAGAAATCACACACAAACATGAAAATTTTTCTCTAAGTTTCTGATCTATCCCTTAACCAAGAAGACAGAACTTAATGGAAATTAGCAGACAGCAGAAGCAGAGGAAGCATATCTTGGGGGCAGATTTTCCTTTGATCCCTGGTTCCCTACAGGGAAAGGGGCAAAGAGGTGGATTCTCCTTATGAGTAGGATTTTGATAGAGAAACTTTATTACTGGCTGTTGTAGTTTGCTAGCTGCTGGAATGCAATATACCAGAAACAGAATGGCTTTTAAAAAGAGGAATTTAATACATTGCTAGTTTACAGTTCTAAGGCCGAGAAAATGTCCCAATTAAAATAAGTCTAAAGAAATGTCCAATCAAAGACATCCAGGGAAAGATACCTTGGTTCAAGAAGGCCGATGAAGTTCGGAGTTTCCTCTCAAGTAAGAAAGCACATGGCAAACACAGTCACAGTTTCTCTCTTGGCTGGAAGGGCACATGGCGAGCAAGGTATCATCTGCTAGCTTTCTCTCCTGGCTTCCTGTTTCATGAAGCTCCCTGGGAGGTGTTTTTCTTCTTCATCTCCAAAGGTCACTAGCTGGTGGACTCTGCTTCTCGTGGCTATGTCGTTCTCCTCTGCTCTCTCTGAATCTCTTATTCTCTAAAATGTTTCCTGTTTTATAGGACTTCAGAAATTAATCAAGACCCACTCAAATGGGTGGAGACATGTCTTCACCTAATCTAGTTTAACAACCACTCTTGATTACATCACATCTCCAGGGAGATGATCTAATTACAGTCTCAAACATACAATGCTGAATAGAAATTAGAAGAAATGGCTGCCTTTACAAAATGGAATTAGGATTAAAACATGGCTTTTCTAGGGGACATACATCCTTTCAAACCAGCACCCTGGGTCACTACCCTTTTATACTCATACCCATTCCGGAACAGCTCACAGCAACCATCTATATGATTCTGTTTAGAAAATGTTTACTAACATCCAGCTGTCCTGATTCTTGAATTAAATTTGAAGTCAGATTAGCCACACTCTCGCTCAGAATTCATGCCCAGGTGGTCCCTAGACTATTCTGAATTCAGCTTTCTAGAAATCCTGAAAGCCTATGTCCATTCTTGGAACACCTGAAAGTCCCTTAAATTTTCTAACTTTCAAGAGAGAACAAATTCATCTCAGACATGAATGAAGAATTTCACATCTTGTACATAAACAAATAATCCCTATTTATTGGTTTTAATTATGAGATTAGATAAAGAAGGTTTATACCAGAAGTTTAAATCAACATTTCTATATTAAGTATTACTTTATGATTCTGGTGAAAATCTGGCTAATCTCTACAATGGAAATGAGGATTCTGTCAGCTTTCTGAAACCAATTGGTGTTTTTTCTGAAGCAATGATTAATTATTATCTTCATTTCTTTATTTTCTTTCACAAAGATACAAATTAAACAGGTTAACAAATTATGCATCCACAGTATTTCATGTAAAGTCCCCTGTAACAATGATTTCTAGATAGCAAATTTTTCATTTCATAAAATATGTGATTATAATAAACTAAATTTCAACTCAATAATTTCTTGATGGTGACTTCTTAGAGAGTAGTGAAATCAAGGAAAGCCTTTATTAAAGATCTTTATTGCTCTCTTAACTCATTGTTTCACACGTTTATTTTTTCAAACTACATTTCCAATATGATGGCTAACATATGGACGCTCACTTTGGCAATGCTAGCCTCGCACGAAGCCCTTCTCATAACTTTCTTCCTAGATAATTTTAGAGGCCCTCTGAGCAATGGTTAAGACAGGTACCCTGAAGACAGGCTCTGTGTGTGTGTGAGTGTGTGTGTCTTAATCCTGCACTATTATCTACTCATCATGTGACCTTGAGCAAATGACTTCTCTGTGCCTCAGTTTCCTCATCTGCAAAACAGAGTAGTTTTAATGATTCAATGAACTGATATATGTAAAGTGGTTATAAAGTGCCTGGCACAGAGCAAGGGCTCTATAAATATTAGTTGAAATAAATCATGATGTAAGTGTTCCAAATATGGTGACAAAAAATGAGAGTGCATCTCTAGGTGACTATTGTTTCTTTTTGTTTAAAATTACCTAAACATCTTATTTTAATGTCTTTTAAAGTCTGTACATTGAAATTCATAAGTTGAACTACTAGTCCTTTGTGAAGTTCTCTGACTTTGAGGCTTGTTGACTGACAGGATTGGATCATGCTACTTGTCAGGTTTACATTATATTATAAAGTATTCCACCAAGTCATTTTAGCTTCTGGAGTAGTTCCGTTCATAAGCAGAGGTGTGCTGGAGGTGGCCCACCTGGCTTGGGAGAACTCAAGATGTGCATCTTTCTCCAGTCCATGTTCAGTGACATCACACTGGCGGCTGTGGTGGAAGTACTCACACCACAAAAATTAGCAAGAGCTACAAATTAGAGTTTTGTTCCAAAGAGAGAGAGGGGGACAGTTGTTAAACACTTACCATGACACCACTGGACATAAATCTATTTAAAACATATCAAAAAATAAAAATAAAAAATAAAATAAAACATGAAAAATCATTTCAGAGCTCAACAAAATAAACCTCCACTTCTGTTCTTTTCCTATTAAAGATTTATTCCAGTGGAATCAAAATGAACACAGTTTTAGCCCTGTTCATATTTTATCCCAATAGATCACCAGTCATCTAATATCATTAATCTCAGCTTTTAAATGTTAATATTGTTCATAATAATTCTCTTCCACTATAATCATTTTGACATTATTTCTAATAAAGTACCACTGATATAAAAACGTTTTAATTTCTAATTTGAATATTATAATATTTATATTCTAAGTCTCCTCAATTTAAAACTATCTTTAAAAAAAAAAACTCCCTTAACAGATTGAAAGATTAATTTCTGTCATACTCCAGTCATTGCGGTCCAGCCCAATAATTTCATATGATCAAATGCTACACAGGTATTATTGATCCGCCTGTGCTTCTATTGCTATCTTAGTGTTCTTTGAAATTTAGATGAGTCTCCCTGGTCTGTTATTCACATGATTGTTTCTTAAGAAACTTTGTAGTTCCCTTTACACAAAGCAGGCCCCAGTATCATTTGCGTTTTCTTCAGGGAAAACAGGCTCTCCAGGATATCTCCAACTGTGAGTGCCTTAGGATATCTTTGCATCTTAAGCATCTAACACAGCAGGTGCTCAATTTCAATTGAATGAAAGGATAACATTTAAAATGCCATCAAATTTACTTCTCTTGCCCTAAGAAAATGCAATTTTCTGAAGTTAAAATTATTAAGAACCTGCCATATCCTGTTTACTCCCACTGGAAATTTACCAAGGAACATTTACCTCATAGTCACTGTCCATGAGGGAGCCCAGGGATGGGACTCACAACTTCGTGCAATGTAAGTTTCACAAAGGCTTTGTCAGTCACAAACCCAGTCCTAGACAAACTATAACCTAAACCTATGAATAGTGCTTTCGATTTAGCAAAGCATTCTCACACAAGCTATTTCAAGAAAAAGTTTGTTTTGTCACTTCATTCTTCTATAAACATTTCTCCCTCTTCTATGTCACTTTGTCCTTTCCACTATGTTTTATCTCCTGTGTGGTTTTTTTTTCTGGTGGGGGTGGCTATTCTATCTATACCTGTTATATCTATACCACCACCACCACCACCACCCCTGCCATTATAAGCTAAAACAATTTATCTGTTAATAAACATGAATTTTCTTCAAAGAGAGACTTTGTAAGTTTTCAAATGGTTGTGAAAGGAAGAAATGTTTGTGAGACAGAAGGAGAAAGAGACAGGGAAGAATAGATGAAGAGAGAAAACAAATAGTGTAGGGATTCTGCCTTCCTGCGTGCAATGAGCCTAGGCCCCACTGTGAACAAACTGAGCTTAAGGCAGAAGCCATGAGTTCTGGTTCCTCAGTTGGTCTAAGGTCCAATGAGCCTGTCACCACAAGTATCTCCTAAGCCCTGACTCTGAATCCAGTAGCTCTTTAAGAACAATTACAAATGACTCCTTAAAAATGAACCTACTATAAGGAATTCATCTGGCCTCCAAATGAAAAAAGTACCCTACTTCTGTGTTAGGGGAAAAAACTCATGGCATAAAACATAGTTAGAAACCGTATGTCCATCTCAAGCCTGATATATAATGTTATGTTAATATATAATGCGTATGTTAACTATGCACCACTTACGTTCTCAGAGGTAGCTTGGACTATTCTTCATTTTCACCTTGAACATGATTTTAGAATGTAACCCTTATTTAAAATGTGATACCGCAAATCCACTTTTCAGTCAAGCATTTATAGTATTGATAATCTCTTCCTCATGTAGGAACTAACTGTTCAAACATACACTGGAATTCCATGCAAAGCGTAACGGCATGTTTTCCCCTACGCTTCTACTTGCTCACAGGGTAAGATCAGGGGGATTCGGAGTAGCTGACCAGTTTCTTTTCCTGTCCTCCTAAAATACCAATTTACTATAAACTCAGACAGAACATATCACTTAGGAAAGTAGGGCTGATTATTTTGAAGAGCTAAGCTGTTTCAACTACACTTTTCACATAAGAAGGATGATATACCTAATCCTAAAAGGAACTCCAGAGTCAGTATCTAAAATTACTAAGCTGTTAAAGATCAGGAACTCCAGCTGTCTAACTTAGAACACACAGTGAACCCAAGCCAGACTGGGCAAAAAAAAAATG
>PVIY010047118.1:0-18053 GCA_004026745.1 Myrmecophaga tridactyla
AAAAAAAAAAAGAAAAAGAAATCATACAACTCAACAACAAAAGAACAAACAACCCAATAATAAAATGGGCTAAAGATTTGAATGGGCATTTTTCTGAAGAGCAAATACAGATGGCTCAAAAGCAGCTGAAAAGATGCTCATTTTCATTAGCTATAAGTGAAATGCAGATCAAGACTACAATGAGATACCACCTCACACCTATAAGAATGGCTACTATTAAACAAACAGGAAACTATAAATGTTGGAGAGGATGTAGAGAAATTGGGATCCTTATGCACTGCTGTTGGGACTGTATAAAGGTACAGCCTCTATGGAAGGCAGTATGGCAGTTCCTTAGGAAACTAAATATTGAGTAGCCTTATGACCTGGCAATACCACTACTTGGTATATATATATATTCAAGCAGACATTTGCACACCAATGTTCATAGCAGCATTATTCACAATAGCCAAAAGATGGAAACAATCTAAGCCCATCAACAGACAAATGGATTAACAAAAGGTGGGATATACATAAGATGGAATATTATGCAGCAGTAAGATGAAATGAAGTCCTGAAGCACATGACAAGATGGATAAGCCTTGGGGACAAAATGCTGAGTGAAATAAGCCAGACACAAAAGGATAGAATCAGAGGCTTATAATACAGAATATAGGGGACCTAGAGATACATGGAAGCTAGAATTGGGTGAATGGTTAGCTAATGAGGTTGAACTCAAAGATCAGGGAATAGATAGAAGTGAAGGCTGTTCACAAGTGGGTCTATAAGTAATAATATCGTATTGAAGGTGAACGTGATTGAAAGGGGTTGTATAGACTATGTGCCCCACCAGTTAACACTACAAATATAAATAAGTTCTTGCATGAACTACTTCAAAGATATGAATCTTGTACAAAGACTATGTAAGTTCAGGGTTTGGGGAAAACTGTTATTCCATGCTATGGTATATGTTTAACAGGAAAATATCAACAGTACCACAGCAGCACCAGGGGTAAGTAATGGGGGGAGGGACAAGAGTTAAGGGGAGGTTTGGATTTTCTATTTGGCATTGGTGTGTTATTGGTTATTTTTCTCTTGGGAACAATGAAATTATCTAAAATTGAGGGTGTTGTGGACTGTTGGCTTTGGACATTATACATGATGCCTAATGAATGGAGGTGGCTGAAGGATGAACTGACTGAGAAGTAGATTGGCAGATGATGGTGTATACGTATCATTGTATACATATATTGGGCTGCTCCAAAAAGGAACAAAGTTGTGAGGCATACAACATTGTAAATGAACCTGTGGGACATTTGGTGAGCCAGAAACAAAAGGGCAATTTTTGTATGGTCTCATTTAGAAATACTTATAAGAAAACAGGGACCTAGATTGCAAGCTCTTATAGCAGTTACATTTAGTCCAGAGAGATAATTATTATTTCTGGGCTTTTGAGAGGCTGTTTTATATATGTATATCCTTGTGTTTAGATTAAGAACAAAGATAATCAGGTTGTGATTAAGGTAATTCAGAATACAGGGGTAAGGGAGACATTGTCTATATTTTAGAACCTCCTCTACTCTTTGCGACTAAAGGAGGAAAGGTTTATTTTGTCCAGAATCTACATTTTCTATAGGACATAATCTAGCTCACCTTGTCTGGATAGATCATTTAAACAATCCAAACACTGGGAGCCCAGAATAAGAATCAGGGCATTTAATCCTGTATAAGTTAATGAAATGTCTGGATATATCCCAGAGTATATTAAGCAGATAATCAAAAAGTATGGGCAAAGTCCCTTGAGGGGTGGAAGAAAAATATGGAACTATTAAACTTTACCACTGGGGAAACCCCAGATACTGTGTCAAACATTAGGGACGCCCAAATCAATAGGCCATATCCTTGATCTTGAGGCTTGCTTTGTGAAGCATATGTATGTAGCAGAGAAGCTCAGCCTAAGAGTTACATCCAGAAGATCTCTTTTGTTGCTCAAATGTAGCTTCTCTCTCTCTCTCTCTCTCTCTCTCTCTCTCTCTCTCTCACTCTTCCCCCTCAACTCTGAAAATGAAATTATTGCTCTCCCCCCTATATGGGACATGACATCCAGGGGTGAAAATCTCCCTGGCAGTCTGGGAGATGATCCCCAGGGAGGAGCCTGGCCCTGGCACCATGGGATCAACAATGCCATTCTGACCAAAAAGGGGAAAAGAAGTGTAACAAATAAGGTATCAGTGGCTAAGAGAGTTCAAATGGAGTTGAGAGGCTACTCTGGAGGTCACTCTTACACAAACTTCAGTTACACATTGCTACCTACCATAACTTGCCAAACCCCAACCAAAATCATTCCAGCCAATTCTAAAGAACACCTAAAGTGTTATATAAGATTGTACATCCCAAAAAGCTAAAAATATCTTGAGAAAGAAAAATTAAAAAAATAAAAATAATAATAATAAAAAGATTATACAAAATTGTTCCATGCACAAGGGTAACGGTCCAAAAACCTACAACCTCCAGATGGGTCCCTTGACCAGCTATGTCCTTAGATGTATAGAGGTCAGTCTCTCTAGCACATCAAATAGTTCCATCTGTCTACTCCATATTATCGACAGCCCCTTTCAACATGAAAAAGTTAGAATGGGCATAGCCCAAATACCCCCTGAAGAGTGGGACAAAGAGCCAAGGGGATGGTGGAGTTATACACAGAAGGTAGGGTTAACAAATGAGTATGATTGCTGGAATGATTATATTGATATTTCTTTTAGTCTCCAGTATCTTAGAGCAGCTAGAAGTATAAGCCTAAGATGGTGGAATTGTAACCCATACCAAACTCTGAAATCTGTTCTACAGCTAATTGTTGCTTTGTGCTTTGAAATTTATTGCTTTTTTGCATATATGTTATTTTTCACAAAAAAAAGAAAAATATTTATTTTAGCCTCCAGTGTTTTGGAGCAGCTACAAGAAAAAATCTGATACAGTGGAATGGTAACCCATAACAAACTCCGAAATCTGTTCTGTATCTACTTGTTGGAGTCTACTTTGAAAATCATCACTTTTACTTTCTTTTCTTTGTATTTATGTTATATTTAACAATAAAAAATGTTTTAAAAAAACATATTGGAATGGCTTTTTAAATGGATAATGGGAAGATTGTGCAAGAACTGTGAGGCATTTAATAGGAAAAGCCTAGAATGCTTTGTAAAGACTGTTAGTATACTAAGGATACTTCTGATAAAGCTTTAGATAGAAATTATGAACGTGTCATTGCAAATGGAAGGAAGGCGTTTTTTGTGTGTGTGAATGGAAGGCAGAATTTAAGAGTAATTAACTTGGATATTTAACAGAAGAAATTTCCAAACTAAATGTGGAAAATGCAGTGTGGCTGCTTCTTGCAATTTATAGTAAAATGTGAGAAGAAAGAAATAGGTTGAGATCTGAACTCTTGGGTACAAGTAAAACAGAAGTTGATGGTCTGGAAAATTTGGGGCTTCCAGAAGATGAGACTCCAGAGAATAGTGTCCCACATGAGGGTTTATCCAGACATGGAAACAGTCAGCCACTACAGGACAAGCAAGGATTTGAGATGGAGTTATTTGTGAAAAATCCTATTGTCTGAGGGGTATGATCCCAGTATACTGCATAGAAAACCAACAGGAATGTTGTGGGATCTGTATAAATGGAATCACAGCCAGTCTGGACTAAAAGGGACATAAATTGAAGGAAAAATGACTTCAGAAGCAGAACTATAGAAGCTAAAGTCTAGAGCCAGGAATTATAAGGCCAGGAGAATGGACACACCCATACACATGGAGAGGGTGTGTTTGCCCTGAAAGCAGAGGATGGGCCTTCTGCTTCATTGCTCAAGAAGAGCTGTGCCACGTCAGGCCTCAGAGAAGGTGGAGTACATAAGTTAGGGACTGGGAGGAACCTGGCTGCCACCCCATTGTTCTGGAGGGGTTGAGCATGTGCCCCAGAAATGGCAGAGATCCCAGGTGCTGCCCCAAAGCTTGGAGAGGGTGGAGCTGAGAAAAAGGTGGTCCTCCCAATGAAACCAGTGTTGCAAACTCACCCCAGATTTTGGAGAGCAAGCAAGGTTGCTGCATAGGCCTCAGGAAAGGATGGGACCACCGCTTTCTAAAGCCCCAAGGATAAATGACTCTCAGACTTTGAAATCTAATGGAGCTTTCCTTGCAGGTTTTTAGAACTGTTTAGGTCCAGGGACTCTGTTTACCTTTCTATTTCTCCCTATGGCAATGGAAACATGTATCCTATGACTGTCCCTCCTTTGTATATTGGCAGCAGATAACTTGCTCTGAGTTTTGCAGGTCCAGAGACAGAAGAGAACTTTTGTCTTAGAACAAACCATACCTGTAGCTGACTTTGATGAGATTTTGTATTGGTTTTGATTTTATATTGTATTTGTATTGTTACTGAACTGGTTTAAGACTTTTGTGATGTTTTATTTGAGTCAACATATTTTATGTATGGAAGCAACATGCCTTTTGGGGGGTCAAGGGTGGAATGGGTAAGTCTGAAAGTATTGTGTCCCTCAGAAAAGCCATGTTGTAATCCTGATTCAATCTTGTGGAGGCAGCCATTTCTTTCAATCTTGATTCAATGTTGTAGGGTTAGATTGTCTCCACAGAGATGTGGCATGCCCAAATGTGGGTGTGACCTTTTGATTAGATAGAGAAATGATTCCCCACACTCAAAGTGGATCTTGATTTGTTTACTGGAGTCCTTTAAAAGGGGAAACCATTTGAAGTCACCTCAGAACATAGAAGAGCTGAGCTGATGTAGATGTTTGCAGACTGAGACAGAAATAGCCCAGGTGCTAGGCAAAGGACTAACAGAAACAGCCAGAATCTGAAGAGAAGAAATCAATGGCCCTGAAGATGCTAAACTAAGAGATGAAACCCAGAATTTCATTCCAGACTAGCCAAGTGAATGCCCACAGAAGCCTAGAGAAGAAGCCACTGGTATCAGAAGTAGGAAGCAATGGAAATGGGAACAAGGATCAGCAAATGCCAGTCACATGCCTTCTCAGCTGACAGAGGTGTTCCAGACAGCATCAGCTTTTCTTGAGTGAAGGTAACTTCTTGTTGATGCCTTAATTTGGACATTTTCACAGGCTTAGAACTGTAAACTTTTAACTTATTAAATTCCCTTTTTAAAAGTTGTTCCATTTCTGGTATATTGCATTCTGGCAACTTAACAAAGTAAAACAGTCACCCTGACAGTTTCCAAAGTATTTTCCCCATGAATTGGGGGTTTTCAGAGAAAATTGATTATTTTTTTAAAAGCAAGGGTCCAATCTGAAAATAAAAGTGAGCAAAATCTTGTGTGAGACAGCTAGCAATATAATAGATATGGAATTATGGTGACAGTAATATTTGCATTTATTTGGACCACTTGGGCATATTTGCTCCCCCAGGGTGAAGCACATTTATGACTTTATAATTGTCGTTGTCATGCATTACCACAAAGAATAGCCAGTCATTAAAATGTTAACAGAAGCAGCAGCACTCACTTGAAGAACAAGTTCTGCCTTGGGGCTTATTTCTGATCAGCACAACCCCTAGGCCAAAGAACACACCAGACAGAAGATTAATCCTGAGTTTTAATTAAGGGCTACAGACAGGAGAATAATTCTTCCCAATGGCAGCCAGTTGGGAAATGGAACTCTGCCCTCCACCCAGAATCAAGAGGAACTGGGAAGAGTCCCGTGAGACTTGATTAGGGGAGGTGAGTTTTTCATTCTTTGACCTTTAATGTCTGTCCCGGTCATGTAGGCTGCTCTGTGACTTGCTCTCAGAATGGAGGAGAGGGCAGGGTCTGGGCTGAGCTGGGGCCATGTTTTTCTGCTGAGGGGCCTGAGCTGGGGCCACGTTTTTCAATATGGTGTTTGAAGTAGGGTTGTTATTGTTTAAAAGTTTACTGTCTTGCTAGGTTGCACCATTCCTGGTCCTTTGGCTAGAGCTAGCAGACTTTTCTTGGAGTTTTTTGCCTGCACCCATTTGCATTTCCAGGTTACTAACTTCTCCAGAATTCAAGTCTGGGATATTTGAAACAGGAAGAAAAGTCAGATAACTCACCAGCATGTTTTCCCTTGGTCCCAAGGTCCCTAACTGAGCTGCCTTCTTCTATCCACCTTTCAGAGTCTTTGGTCTTCATGTCTTTCCTTTTTTTTTTTTAATTTTCATTTATCTTTTTTAAATTTATTTTTATTTTTTTATTTTTGCATGGGCGGGCACTGGGAATTGAACCTGGTTCTTTGGCATGTTAGGTGAGAACTCTGCCTGCTGAGCCACCATGGCCTGCCCATTTCTTTCCTTTTTATATAAAGTGTTTAGTGATGCTCAGAAAGAACAAGCAGAAATGTGTCTACTCCATCTTTGTCCTGACAGTGTTTTTCTATCAGTTAATAGGTATTCTGTTGAACTGAGAAACAGCGAAGTGATGATCTAGATCAGTGTTTCTCCAGTAGAAAGCCTGCACACTGGTCATTTTTTTAAATCAACCTTTTTTAAAGACTTAATGTTCATAAATAATATTTTACTTAAAACAAAATACACTTAGGCAGGCCACGGTGGCTCAGCAGGCAGAGTTCTTGCCTGCCATGCCGGAGAACCAGGTTGATTCCTGGTGTCTGCCCATGCAAAAAAAAAAAAAAAATGCACTTAAGACAACAGTTCGATGAATTTTGACAAGTGTATATAACTGCGTAGCTCTAACCAACAAGATACAGAATATTTTTATTACCAAGAAAAATCCCTTTGTGCTTCTTCGTAATTGTACCTTCCCTAATCCCTGTCCCAGGCAAGTATTAATCTGCTTTCTTTCTCTATAACTCAATTATTTTTCTAAACCTTGATATAAACAGAATCCTACAGTACATATATTTTTGCATCTGGCTTCTTTCATTCAGCAAGATGCTTCTGAAATCATCCCCATTGTGTTTTGGTGGTTTGTTCTTTTATTGTCAATACTATTCCATTGTATGACTGTAACTCAATTAGTTTATCCATTTATTTCTTAACGGTCATTTGTATTGTTTCCATTTGGGGCTATTATGAATAAATGTGCTATGAATATCTGAACATGGATAAGTGTTCTTGTGGACGTATATTTTTGTTCCTCTGGAGTACATTCCAAGGAGTGGAAATGACTCCATTGTATGGAAATACAACTATAAGAAACTAACAAACCGATTTCCTAAGTGGTTGTACAATTTTGCGTTCCTAGCAGCAGTGCATGAAAATTCAGTTTATTTAACATCCTGTGGCTGGAATTTATAAGAATTCTTCCCAAGCCAGCTAAGGCTTAACCAATAACTTTACGTTAAAACTGGCCCCAGTTCCTACTGTTTTTGCTCCTTAAATCCCCTCACTCTGGAGATTTGAGTCAGAAAAGCTCTGGCCTCTGCCCCTGTATACACCCAACCACTCTTCTCATTTGACACTTGAATTCTGGATTCTAAGTTCCCCAAGACTTTCTCAGGTCTAGCCCCACTTTTTTTGTCAGAATAGGAGGATCTTCACTTAAGGGAAAACTTCACAAGGTTTCTACTGTCAGGTTACACTGAGAATCTTAGCCTGAAAGAAATGTAAATTAAATAAATGTAAAGGGTAGTGGAGACTAGTCAAGTGTCAGTAAGGTGGTTATGGGGGAATGAACGAGATAATTTTGTAGCTGTTTTCAACCTAATTGACCTTGAAAGATGCTGTATGTAACTTAATTTCAAAATGTGTTTGGTCTAAAAGGAGACTATTAATATAAACATGTTTTTCTCTTAGAGGAAAAGGAGATAAAAGTCTTTATTCAAAATAAATACTCCTCAATTCACTCAATTGGAAAACAAGTTTGCCATCTCTTTCTCTTTACAGTAGTAGTCACATAAAATTAACTTTTTTTTTTAATGCCCCAACCCATCCACACTGGCTAGTAGTTTTTGCATTTTCTTGATGTCAACCACTTGTTAGACCACCTGCCAGGAAGTCTGATCAATTGATATGTCTTTCCTTTGACAGCCAAACCTACCAATCTATGGAAATCTTGGACAAGACAGCACTGCAGGAGGCCCAGAGTATGGGGGCTGGAGTTTGGTTCAGTCTCAGCTTTAGCTTCCCTACATCTAGACTGACAGTATTCCCACAAGATCATAGGCTATCTTTGCTTGTGAGGATCACTGTGAAAAAAAAATTCTATCAACCAATTGGCTTAAACAACAGGAATTTGTTGTCTCACAGGTTTAGAGTTTAGAAGTTCAAAATCAAGATCTTGACAAGGCTTGCTCTGAGAGTCTGGCAATGGCTTGTTGACAATCCTTGGGGTTCGTGGCTTGTAGATGCATCTCTGCCTCTGTTGTATGGTGATCGCTCTCTCCTTTTTTGGCTTCCCCTTCCATGTCCAATTTCCTTTGCTTATAAGGACTTCAGCCATATTGGATTCATACCCACCTCATTTAGTTTGGCTACACTTTAACTGACAGCATGTTCGAAGGTTCTATTTACAAATGGGCTCATAACCACAGCACTGAGGGCAATACTTGAACAGGTCTTTTGTTCCCCAACACAGGCCATATGGCAAGATGAGGCAATATGAGGCCATATGGCCTGTGTGGCTGCATTTCACAGCTTTAAAATAATCTGCAGGACAGACAAATAGAATGGAAAGGGGAGATGCTGAGTGTGCTGGTTTGAAACTGCTGTGTTCCCCAGAAAAACCATGCTCTTTTAATCCAATCTTTAGGTACAGATTTATTATGGATCTTTTGATTAGATTGTTCCCATGGAGATGTGACCACACCCATTCAAGTTGGGTATTAATCAGCTTACTGGAGTCCTTTAAGAGGGAAACATTTTCGAGAAAGTTCAGACACAGCCTTTGAAGACACAGAAGGAAAATGCGGCAGGATGCCAGAAGCTGAAAGAGTCATTTAAACCCAGAAACCAGGCGAGAAGGACAGCAGATGTTGTCATGTGCTTTTCCATGTGTGCCGGTTTGAATCTGTTGTGGACCCCAGAAAAGCCATGTCCTTTAGTACTCATTCAATATTGCTGGGTGGGAACTTTCAGATTTTTCTTTTGGAGATGTGACCCACCCAGTTTGTGGATAGTAACTTTTTTCTTTTCTTTTCTTTTCTTTTTAACATGGGCAGGCACGAGGAATCAAACCTGGGTCTCCAGTATGGCAGGTGAGAACTCTGTCACTACGCCATCATTGCCCGCCCTATGGATGGTAACTTTTGATTAGATGGTTTCCATGGAGATGTGTCTCCACCCATTCAAGGTGGGGTTGCTTACTGGAGTCCTTTAAGAGCAAACCACTTTGGAAAAAGTTTCAGAGCCCACACAGCCAGAGACCTTTGGACATGAAGCAGGAAAACACTCTCAGGGGAGCTTCATGAAACAAGAAGCCAGAAGAGAAAGCTAGCAGACATTGCCACATGCCCTTCAGCTGAGAGAGAAACCCTGAACTTCATCAGTGGTTCTTGAGTGACGATAACCTCTTGTTGGTACATTAATGTGGACATTTTCGCAACCTTAGAACTATAAGCTTGCAACTTAGTAAATTCCTCTTTTTGAAAGCCAGTCTGTTTCGGATGTATTGCATTCCAGCAGCTTGCAAACTAGAACACTATGTGACTGAGAAACCCAGGATGTGATTGGCCTTTCTTGAGAGAAGGTATCCCCTTTTTGATGCCTTAATTTGGACATTTTCATGGCTTTTGAACTGTAAATTTGTAACCTAATAAATTCCCTTTGTAAAAGCCAATCCATTTCTCGTAAATTGCATACTGGCAGCTTTAGCATACCAGAAGAGTAAGAGATGCTTCCTTCAGGGAACAACATTTCTCATAATGACAATTTTCTTACAGCGTGTGTTGCTTTTAAAGTTTTCTGGAATTGCATGTAATATGTGAGTCTGGCAAGAAGAAAATTCACCTGGTGGATTTCCAAGTGAGTCAAGAGCTATTTCACAAGGTTTCTACCAAGTGTTACTCACCCTTTGTGAAGATTCTACTTTCAGGGTTCCCTTGGAGCTGGGTGTGACTAAGCAGGGAAAGTAGACAGAGCTCTAAGGTGGCTCCTCAGATTCTTGGTGTACATGTCCTATATAATCATCTCCTTTTGAGTGTGTGTGGGACTTGTAAATATAATGGGATTTCATTCCCATGATTAAGTTATGTTGTATGGCAAAAGTTTGGGTGTTTTGCAGATGAGATTAAGCTCTGCTACTTTACTCCAGAACTCTGTTCCTACAAACCAAGAGTACATTCTCAATTAGAAAATTGGCAATTTGATTCTATCATATCCTGACTACTACTCTGTACAAGTTTTCTCTACTCTTTCATTTCCCTGTCCCCATTCCTTTTTGTACATAAAGTAACCTGTGTATGTGCACAAGCCTATTGTGCTCTGCCCCCACCCCCCACCGCCAAATGGTATCTTTTGTTCAACATAAAATGGAAACAGGACAGGAAAAATACTGTTTCTGTGAAAATTTCCCCTTTTTCCATTAGTGGCATGCACATTCACGTTTTATCTTTGTATTCCAGTAAGTTATTTTGCTTTTGCATGTTTAACAAAAACCAATAACATAAAAGAAAATCCTTGCATTCTTGTTTGATTGGAGAATTTTACTGTTTTTCATTTATCATTGTAAACCCAAGGACAATTTTATTACTATTTTATATGTAGCTGTTACATATAGGGCAATCTATCTCTAAGTAGGGATAAATTACTCTAAAAGAAATGAATCCTAAATAGTTTTCCCTTAAAATCAAGTGCATTGTTGTTTAAATAAGCTTCTTGTGTTTTTGTTTGTTTGTTTGCTTGCTTTGTTTTGTTTTAGAAAAAGAGTAAGTAGTGATATAAGCTGATGTGGCAAAGTATTAGGAAATATTAACTGACATGTTCCAATTGTCTGCGTCCCCACTTCTTTTCCTCTATTACCACTCCCTGTCCCATACTGTAAGTTTGGACTGTTGGACCCACATGGTCCCAAGGAGAATTCCCACAGCAGAACTAGAGAACAAGACCATCCAGTTCTCGGATTCTAAAGCTCAGGTATGATACAGAAAGATAAGGCAGATCCAGTTCTTCCCACCTCAGCCCTCCCTACCACTGGGTAAAAGTCCTCCAAACTGGGGAAGGGAGAGAACTGATGAGGAGAGTATCGAAGGGAGTCACCAGCCTGGGCCTCTGAGAAGGGGCCTTGCTCTCCAGCTGCTTGGATTTGAGACTCTGCATATTGAAAGAGACTTGGGCTCCATTTCCTACTTGGAACCCTGAAAGAAAATAATCCCACTGTGATCTCCCCATCGTGGTGGCCTGAAAGACCAGAAAATGCTAAATGGTAGGTGGGCTTGAGATAGCCTCACCGATCCTCTGTTGGTTCCAGAAGATCTTAGGAAGCAGCTTACTTACTAATTGTCCTTTGTGGTCTGAGACCTAGTCGACTTTGAGGGCCTCATCACTGGACTAAGAGGGCATAGATTGGTTGCAGACTGGATCAAAAGACCAGAAACTAGATACAAATGCAGATATCTCAATGGATGCCAGAGTAAAGTGATGCAGGGGACAAAATGGAATGATATACATGCAGCAGAGACCACTGGGATCTATGACAAAGGAGGAACAGATAACACCAACTCACTAACCTCCTCCTCCTACTTCCATGACATCATGTTTCACAAACCCCCAAAAAAGTGAGGGAGCCCCAACTTGGCTGAGTTAACTCTAAATTGACTGAGTTTGCCCCCAGTTGAAAAGTTTTCCACTACCAGGTAGAATGGAGGTTCAAGTAACTTGACTTATAAACAGAGAACATCACATTTCTTGGAAAACAGAGTTACTGGATTGAGAAATTTATGCTCACCATGCAAAGAACACATCATAAATAGCAGTAATAATCTGAAATGGCCTTAGATACTTCTTTTTGTGCCATTCACTACCATGAAAGGACAAGTTTGGGAGCAAAGGATCCCATTCTGCTTTTACTTCAGAAATACTTTAGGGGGCTTGCTGGCTAAGTCCTTGCTTTTACCACTTCAAAATTTTCAAATAATATTATGCAATTGGGTCTACCTTAGTAAGTAGAGGAAAAGAATTTGGGTTGCCAAATCAAGATGCCCTCCTCTCACTTTAATCTGTGTAAGATGGAGAAAAACACACCCTATTATACTTTTTATAATAGTACAATAATAATAATAATAATAGGTTCCATTTATTGAGTACTTATTATGTGCCATATACCTATTTTTTTTTGCATGGGTTGGCACCAGGAATTGAATCCAGGTCTCTGGCATAGCAGGTGAGAATTCTGCCACTAAGCCACCATCGCACCACCCTGTGCATTTACTTTTTAATGAGTGAATACTCATGCCTTCATCCACTGGTGGCCTAAGTTTAAGAGGACAAAAACATATTGCCCTTTTCATAAAGATGGCATTGAAAATGAAGAAGGAAGCCTCTGCCCCTCCCAAAACTGAAGCCAAAGCAAAGAAGGCAATATTGAAAGGCATCCAGGGCCACACAAAAAAAGATCTGCACTCCACCCAAATTCTACCAGCCCAAGATGCTGTGTCTCTGAAGGCAACCCAAATATCCTCGGAAGAGTGCCCCCAGGAGGAACAAACTTGATCACTGTGCATTCCCAGTCCTGCGAAGCAGCTTTACTTCTTCCTTTCTCCACAAAGGATAGCCCTGCAGCTGCAAAGGGGCTATCGTTTCCAGAGCCTTGGTTTCTTGGGGCTGGTTGGGGGCCTCCGCCTGCACTCAGATGTCATCCTGGGGGAGCTGGCTGGCAAGACCCCCTCCCACCTAGCCAGAGGTGTCCCAAGGAGACCAAATACACTCCCAAATCTGCTCTGGGCCTACTCTGATGTGGGTCCCTGTGAGTTGACAGGGTTAATCTCCCAATTCCCACCCACCCAAAATGTCTCATTTCCAGTGTCTAAAGAAGAAAGGCAGAGGGACCCACCTAAAGTTTTGGAGGAGGAAACGGTGCCCTGAAACCAGGCCCCTTGCCTGTGCCATGCTGCCATGATCTAGAGTCCAGGGGCAAGAATGCACATGGTGCCCTGTAGCCAGGCTCATGCCTGTGGAAGGTCGGGTGGTCCCTTCCTGGTTTACCTTCTTTCAGTCCTTTCCCTCTGGGATGAAGACCGGTGAGCTTTCTTAAGACAGCAGGACATCCCTGGGCCCCATGCTTCTTTGATAGCTCTGGCCACTGTTTCCTCCCTGGGACAGCTTCAGGCCCCATATTCTTATTTCCCTTGATATGGACTGTTAAGAAAAATTGCCAAAGATTTGGAAATGGGACAAAGCATTCCCAGCATCAGTCATGTTGAGCTTGGGCTATCAGGCCTGCACATGAATTATCTGGTTTTCTAGAACTGTCTACTGTTGTGTACTGTTACCTGATTTGTTTTTTCACCAATGATCACTTTATGATCCCTCATAACTTGTAGTTAATTTGTAGAAAATGGATAGCAATGCAGGCTTGCTGTGTAGTGATGCAAATAAAAATACTTTAGCTGGAAGGTTAAGGTTTTATTTTATATATAATTTAACAGTCTTGGGCGGCGGCTGCCGTGGCTCAGCAGGCAGAGCTCCGACCTGCCGTGCTGGAGGTCTGGAGTTCGATCCCTGGTGCCTCCTGCCCATATGCAAATTAAAAAAAAAAATCAATAAAAAAAAAAAATTTAACAGTCTTTTTATTTCTATCTTCTTTCAGTGATTATAATTTCTTCAGTATCTGTCATACTTTTTGGAACCAGCTTTACCATCCTGTTGTTTCCCTCATTAACTAACATATTTTTGATTTGGGTTCTTTCTATAAATGTATGACGGCCATGTCTTTGCATTCATTAAAAAAATTAAGATTAGTAAAATTGACATTTTTTTTGGTGTGTAGTCCTATGAATTTTAGCCCATCACTCAAAGACATCCTTCATGCAATTCCTTTAGAACCATGTTTTAGACTTTTTGAAAGTTATTCTTTCACAGGATGCAGAAGAACTCCTTTACAGCAACCAGGGCATGGCAGGGTTGCCTGCCTCTATCAGTCCCCTTAGTCTATGGCCTGTGGGGACTCTCCAGCTGCCCCCCTCTGAGGCACTGGGTTCTCAGAAATTGGCTGAGATCCCACACAGAACTGTAAGTCCCCTAAGCTGCTGAGGCTGGTGCCCCTCCCCCATGGGCACAGCAGGTTGCTTCCCCGAGGGGAAAGGAAACAGACTTTACTAGCAGCAGGGGCTTAGTTCAACCAAGCTCCAATTGTGGAATTAGTTTACAAATTCTGACTACCTAAAACAGGCCCACAGCACAAATAAACCTGGAATAAACACTAAAAGAACCAGGAATTTTTGCCTCTGCAGAGTGGGGGCAGGGCTGATGGAAAACAAAACAAAACAAAACAGCAGACTTTTTGAGTTTGGATAGCATAAAATACTGGAAAAGGGCTGGACCCCCAAAAAAGGGGATTCAGAGAGCCTGGAGATACATAAGGTCATGTGTCAATTCAAGCTCTTAATTGACAAACCCGAGGAGCCGATCCAGCTCTGAAAAAGCTTTTTTGCCATTTTTCTTTTCAACTTCTCAACAGCTCATTAGATAGAACTGCAAGCCTTCTCAGACTCCAGCACTGGCCAAGGCAAGGGTGGAATTAAGGCATGTCTGAGAGACAAAGTAAACAGGTGAGTGAGGACAATTCCCTAATCAGTGAATCTTCCCCAAGAAAATGGGGAGTGGGGCCCAACTCAAGTGGTTGCCCTCTGTGCCAGTTTGAAACTATTATGTACCCCAGAAAAGCCTATTTTAATCCAGATTCAATCTTGTGGGGGCAGCCATTTCTTTAAATCCTGAGTCAATACTGCAGGGAGGAAACTTTTGATTAGCTTATCTCCATAGATGTGTGATGCTCCCAATTGTGGTGTGGCCTTTTGATTAGATGGAGATGTGACTCAACCAATTCTTGATTAATTTACTGAAATCCTTTAAAAGAGGAAGCATTTTGAAGACTCCCCAGAGTCAATGCGGGCGTCTGGAGACCGAGACAGGAATAGACCAGGTATACACATTAGTGTGATGCCCTGATACATCCCAAAGTAATTTGGGCCAAGAATAAAAAAGTATTTCCAAAATCCCTTTGGGGTGCTGGGGCGAAAGGAGGAAATATTAAACTTCCCCATCTAGGGAATTCCTGATTTCTTGCAAGTAGTGAGAACAGCCAATCCAATAGGCTGAGCCCTTGATCATAAGTTCCTTTGAAACTTATTCCTGCAAAGGAGAAGCTAAACTTGCTTCTAATTATGCCTCATCCCCCAGAGAACCAGGAGGTTATTCGTAAGCATTAAATAGATATCCCTTTTAGTTTATGGTGTATTGGAGTGGCTGGAAGGAAGTACCTGAAACTGTTGAGCTGTGTTCTAGCAGCCTTGATTGTTGAAGATGACAGTATAACTATACAGCTTTTACAATTTAACTGTGTTATTATGAAAGCCTTTTGTCTGATGCTTCTTTTATACAGGGAATAGACAGATGAGTAAAAGAATAAGGATAAAAAATAAATAATTTATAGGGGGAGTATAAAGAGTAAAAATTGGATAGATTGAAATACTAGTGGTCAATGAGAGGGTGGGGGTAAAGGGTATGGGATATATAACTTTTTTGTTTTTTTTAATATCTTTTTTTGGAGTGATGCAAATGTTTTAAAAATGATCATGGTGATCAATACACAACTATGTGATGAGATTGGGAGCTATTGATTGTGCAACATGAATAGAAAGTATGTGTGTGAAGATTTCTCATTAAAAATATATATAAATATCTAATAACATTTTATAATATATAATAATAATAAAATATATATGTAAAGAAAGAAATAGCCCAGGTGCTAAGCAAGGACTCATGGAAATAGCTAAAAACTGAAGAGAAGAAATCTTTGGCCCTGGTAGATGCTAAGCTAAGAGATGAAATTCAGAGTTTTGTCCTGGAGGAGAGCTAAGTGAATGCCCACAGATACTTAGAGAGGAAACCACTGGCATTAGAAACTGGAAGCAACGGAACTGGGAACAAGGACTGGTAGACACCAGCCCCATGCCTTCCCAGAACACCCATCCTTGTGCCAAGGTATCTTTCTCTAGATACCTTAGACAGGACACATTTATGGCCTTAGACCTGTAAACACGTAACTTATTAAATTCCCTTTTTAAAGGCTGTTCTATTTCTGGTATATTGCATTCTGCCAGCTTAATAAAATAATACACCCTCTTTCAGGAAATTCAGGTCCCAGGGGATGGAAAATGAAGCAACTTAAGTCTGCACTCTGTCTCAGCCTCTGTCTCAACCACACCACTGGAAGGGAGGCACTGTTGAGAATTAAAGCCATTGCATCATTTATGTTGGTGGGAAGCTGCAGGTTGACAAGCGCCATAGGCTGGGCAGGATAGGAAAAGTACGGAGTCTAGAAGCTTCATAGGAAAGTCTGACTTATCCTCAGGGAAACTTGATACTGGCTACTCTCTCCTCCCGAGACATGGGCCTGTCTAGTCTGGGAAAATCTGGAGGGGTCAATTGTATCTGGAGTGGCCCTCCTCAAAAAAAAGATCCATATAGGCAGGGCAAGAACAAGAAACACAAGAGCTGAAAAATTCTGATCAGTTAAACAGAATCTGTGCTAGAGGTCTAGAATAAGTTGAACTGAATGCCAAAGAATAGATAGAGAACAAAGCCAACCAACAAGAAAAGCCTAGGTAAAAGAGACAAAACTACCTCCAGAATAAACTAAATTAAGGAAATCAAATGCCTAAATGCCAGCAAAAAAAAAAGTTAAACTAGTAAAATCAAAGACATGGACGACTCAAAGGAACAAAGCAACATTTCAAGTGAGATACTGGAGTTGAAACAACTAATTAAGGATGTTTGTACAGACATGCAAAAATCACATAAAAATCAAATCAACAAGTTGAGGGAAGACATGGCAAAAGAGATGAAGGATATAAAGAAGACATTGGGTGAACATAAAGAAGAACTTGAAAGTTTGAAAAATCAAATCACAGAACTTACGGGAATGAAAAGCACAATAGAAGAGATGAAAAAAACAATGGAGACTTACACAGCAGATTTGAAGAGGCAGAAGAAAGTATTAGTGACCTAGAGATACTACACACAAATGAAAAGATAGGGAAAAGAATGGAAAAATATGAGCAGGGTCTCAGGTGATTGAATAACAACATGAAGCACAAAAAATATGCATGTTATGGGTGTCCCAGAAGGAGAAGAGAAAGAAAAAGGGGCAGAAAGACCAATGGAGGAAATAATCACTGAAGATTTTCTCTCTTATGAAAGACAGACAATTACAGATCCAAGAAGTGCAGTGTACCACAAACAGAATAGATCCAAATAGACTATGCCAAGACAATTACTAATTAGATTGTTAAATATCAAAGACAAAGAGAAAATTTTGAGAGCAGCAAGACAAAGGCAATTAATCACATACAAGGAAGGCTTGATAAGACTATGTTTGGATTTCTCAGCAGAAGCCATGGAGGCAAGAAGGCAGTGGTAAAATATATTTAAGATT
Source organism: Myrmecophaga tridactyla (assembly GCA_004026745.1). NCBI lineage: Eukaryota > Metazoa > Chordata > Mammalia > Pilosa > Myrmecophagidae > Myrmecophaga > Myrmecophaga tridactyla. The sequence continues at coordinate 17,569 of PVIY010047118.1, forward strand.
CTGAAAGAGAAAAATTGCCAACCAATAATTCTATACCCAGAAAAACTGTCCTTCAAAAACTGAGGGGGCGGTTCGCCTGCCATGCCAGAGACCCACATTTGATTTCCAGTGTATGCCTATGCAAATAAAAAAAATAAAAAATGAGGGGGAGGGTGGTGCGACAGTGGCTCAGTGGCAGAATTCTCACTGGTCATGCCAGCTGGAGACCTGGGTTCAATTTCTGGCACCTGCCCATGCAAAAAAAAAAAAAAATTGTAATGGAAATATATTTTTATAATAACAACAAAAAAAAAATGAGGGGGATTCCTGCCTGCCATGTGGGAGACCTGGGTTTGATTCCTGGCCCATGCCCGTCCCCAAAACAAATAAGCAAACAAAAGAAAAAAACAAAAATTCAACAAATGGTGCTGCAATAATGGGATACTTACATGGAAAAATTATGAACTGTGACCCCCTCCACACAGCATACAAAAAAGAAAAAAAAA
>PVIY010047119.1:0-18060 GCA_004026745.1 Myrmecophaga tridactyla
GTTTACTGCTTCCTCCTCTCTTTCACTACAGCCATTCTCCTTCCCCACAAGAACACATGCACATCTGGGTTCCTCGACATGGGCCATTTTGGTGTCCGTCCCATTGAACTCAGCTAAACCTTTGCAGTCCACTAGGCCCGTTGAGCAAATGTGCACTCAGGTGCAACCGAACATACCTGCACCATCCAACAACAGCGAATATGTTTATTTAATGAATTTTCAGGCATGTGGAAGTGAGTGACTGATAGCATTGATTAAAACCAGCCAGGCATAAGGGTTGCTGGCATTCAATAGCCAAACTTCCTAAAATATAGCACAATCCCAGCCTGAAAACCTCCTCTTCTGTGTTGTAACATTTCTGGGTAGAGACATCTATGTTTTTTTTAATAATTCACTTCTGGTTTCCCTACATGTCCACTCTAGAATTCCCAGGTCTGCGTTCACATGCAAGGGCTGCCAGATACTGGGATTTCAATAACCAGGAAACAAAAGCGGCTGGCGATATCAATGTTCCCTCTCACAAAACTGATTATGTTTTTGTTTGTTTCTTGCTTTTTAATCTGAAAAATTGTATTGTCTCCTTCGGAGCAGCCACAAGATCAGAATGGCCAAATAGATGCCAAGAACTCCTGGACTCTCAAAAGATCATCCACTCTCTGCGAGGAAGTTCCCTCCCCCATGGCCTTTCACAACAGGAAATCCCTCACCTGTGACTGCTACAAAGACCAGAAACTGTAAGCAGAAGACAAATTTGTGGAGCAAAGTGTTAAGAGAATATTTCAGCATCCAACTCCATGTCTGTAAAGCCTAACAGAAAGCCATACATTAAACATTTATAAATGTTTGGAAACCACATATCCAACAAGGGTTTACTATCCAAAATATATAAAGAAATCCTACAACTCAGCAACCAAAAGACACAGAATACAATTTTAAAATGAGCAGAAGACTTAAGTAGACGCCCAGAGACGATACACAAATGGCCAAAAAGCACATGAAAAGATGATCAACATTGTTAGCCACTGGAGAAATACAAAACCACAGTGAGATACCATTTTACATCCCCTAGAATGGCTACTATTTTAAAATGGAAAATGTGTTTGGAGTTGTTCGTTGGTGGGAATGTAAAGTGGTGCAGCAATGGTGCAGATTTTCCTACTGTGAAAATCTTTCTGGCGTTTCCTCAGAAATTTTAGTACGGAAATTCGATATGGCCCAAGGATCCTATTCTAGGTATATACTTGAAAAAAACTGAAAGCATGGACTTGAACAGATATTTGCACACTAATGTTCTTAGCAGCATTATTCACAATTGTCAAAAGATGGAAGCAACCCAAGCACCCATCATCTGATGAATGGATAAGCAAAATGTGGTATCTACATGCAATGGACTATAGTTCAGCCATAAAAAAAGAAATGAAGTTCTAAAACACGCGACAACATGGAATAACATTGAAAATATGTTGAATGAAATAAACCAGGCACAAAGGACAAATATTGTATGATTTCACTGATATTAAATTTCTAGAAAAAGGAAATTCATAGAGACAGAAAGTAAAGTACAGGTTACCAGGAATTGGAATGGTGGTGGGGACTGGAGAATAACTGTTTGATGAGTTATATGGTTTCTGTTTGAGGTGATGAAAAAGTTTTGGTAATGGATGGTGATGATAGTAGCACAGTATTGTCAGTGTAATTATTATCAGTGAACTGGTACACATGAAAGGGATTAAAATAGGAAATTTTGTGTTATTGTATATATGTTAGCACAATAAAAAAATAAAAAAGAAATAAACCCATTCTGTAAGGGGCAAGTTAAGATGAAAAGTGAGCTTAGAAGGGCTCATAATTAAATGGTATAAATTCTTGTTGTCAAAAAATAAATACATATGCTGGTGACCTCGGGCGATTTACCATCACAAGTGCATGGTTTACAAAATGGGGAATCTGAATCCAGCACTATTCACTGGTAAGTTGTGATTTATAATTAGCTTATGGTTTCTGGCAATGAAGCAATGAAGTATCTCCTAAGTAATTCATTCAACAAAGATTTTGAGAGTTCCCTAGACAAAACTAAAAACATAATGTGGTGAAAAGCCATTCTCAAGATAATTCTGAGGAGAATGGAAGACAAAGGGACAGGCAGTTCCTATCATAAAGAGATTACTCACATAAAGTGCAGCAAAATTCTCCTTTACCAAGAGTTGTATGAAGTCATTTCTTTAAATTAAGGTGTCCTCTTGCCAAAATCGTATTACTTTTTATGAGCTCTGTAAAGCTCAGGCAACGTAATGTTCCACTTTCACTTCTGGGTGGAAAACAAAATAAGGCAGTGGAGTGTTTAGGTTAAGTTCTTGGGCTTTGGTGCAAAGTAGATCAAGGCTTGGCTCCTGGATCTGCACTTACAAGTCAGAGGCCTTGAGCAAATAACTAACCTGTCTCCAGCACCCTCATCTCAAAACAAAAATTAAAATATCTCCTATCTCACAGGTATGTGAGTATTAACTGTGAAAATGCATGGACACTCAATGATCCTGACCGTTTCTGTTACTTCTTTTTGTTGTTCTAAATTATTATCTCCATTTTACAGATGCAGAAACTGAGGCACAGAGAGGTTAAGTAACTTGTGCATAGCCACACAGCTAGGGAGTATTAGAGCCAAGACTGAAACCTGATCTGGCTCTAGCATCTACACTCCTAATTCCTCCCTAGCATTTTTTAAATTCTCTCATTTTTAGGATTTATAATAACCCACTAAATTTACTCATTTCTTTACAGCTTACAGAAGCTTACACTTACGCTATCTTATTTTAACAATACTAGTCTGGAGGAAGCCAAAGCAGGGATAGTTATATTTTTAATCTTATATTAAGGACACTGGCACTCAAGGGCTTTGTGGTCTGTCCAGGGGCACCAGGTCAATGGATAGCAAAGGTGAGACTCAAACCCCTATCTCCTGACTCCCCGACCATAATGGTCCACCAGAAAACATGCCTGTGGTGCCCAAAATACGCTGGATTTTTTTAGATGATCACATTTAAGAAAAAATATAAGAGCCTATCTTCAAGGCAATGGAGGGATTGAGTTTAAAATGCTGCAGAAAGCATTTTCCTCTTCAGGAAGTTGTTACTAATTATCAAGTCTACATAATAAGATGTTTTCTTGTCGTCAAGAAAATTATGCTGAGAGAGATAGAAGGGGGTGGGGAGGGCAGGGAAATGGCCACCTTCCACACCCCCTCGAAGTACCCTGCAAACCTGGCCAACGCCATGGGCTCCACTTGGAAGGTTGAGCTGAATTACAGTCCACCGCATTGGGCATCAGAGTATTTTCTTTTCTTGATGGTAAAACCTCGATGACTGAAATTACTATCATCTGAGGGCAGGCAGGGAGACCTGCTATACAGATCATGAGGCCCTCTGAAAACCATAGTCACATAATGCCTTTTACCTTGACATTTCCCATCCGGCTCGGCTCCATCTACCCAGTATTTTTAGGTCAAAGAAACTAAGATACAATGCTGCTTCAAGGAATCAAACGACATCTGTGTCGCCGTTCTCATGTTGTGACATGATCAACAGGATGCTAAAATCATCAGCATCTTAGGTATTTAGGCAAGTGGAGAGTTTTGCTCAGGATTTCATACCACGCTGGAAGAGAGGGCAGCGCTTTTTATTCTTAGTTCAGTTTTACTAACAACAAAATCACATGGTGGCCTGAGACAAGTCACACCTCTGAGTTCATGTTCATGTTTGGTAGCACTGCCTTATATGGGATGAAAACTGAGCCTAGAAACAAGATGTACTTTTTTTGCAACCATGCGGATTTCAGTTTGGCTATTTTGATCAGATCTTTACTCTTGGGCAAAGATATAAGTGGTAACGAATTGTAGAAAACTCCTTGAGATCATCCAAAAAAGAACTTCTTCTTGAATGGTTATGGGAAATTTTGCTCTAACTAAACAGGAATTAAAATACACTGAAACTGGGGAGGTGCGATGGTGGCTCAGTGACAGATCGCCTACCATGCCAGAGGCCCGGGTTCAGTTCCTGGCACCTGCCCATGGGGGAAAAAAAACAAAACACTGAAGTTGGTGAACACAGAAGAGTAATTTGGCCCCCACCAGACCCTACCTGAGGGGCATATACCTGAAGTATATCCTGCGTCTTACTCAGCTACTGAAAACTGCATTTCCCCAAACACAGACAAAAGTGATGGGTGTACATTATTACCTTCCAGAGGATATCTAATTGCCCATCTACTCTACCAGTTCCCTTTCTACTAGGCACTTGAAAAAGGCTCAGAAGATAAATTTAAAAACATGCCTTAAAATGGATTAAACACACACTTAAACTTTGAGCCCTCATATTTGAAAAATATAGTTTTTCTGCATTTAGAGGGATGTAGGCTGAAAATTTTTTGCAAGAATAGATGTGAAATGAGGGTGTGCCACTTGTCACATATTACAGATCACTGTGGTTCAATGGGAAATGTTCATAATGTGCTTGCCCTTACATTTATCCCACTGTCCTAAAATCACGTGTTTGCAAGCCTGTATCTCCCAATAGACTATAAGTTCCTCAAGGCAGAAAGCATTGAATTTCTCTTTATGTACTCAGTGCCCAGCATAGTGCTTGGTTCAGGCTATTGAATACATGTTCAAGAAATATCTGTTTAACTAAATTGGGTTGTGGGTGAAGAAACCTAATAGACTCTTCATATGATGCCACCTAACCCAGTGTTCACAGATGGAACACAGCTCACTCCCTCTAACACTAAAGGAAAATGTACAAACACCTTTGTCCTGACTCCTGAATCGCGGAGCTAGCTAAATGTATATGTGGTATCTATAAATGCATTCCACAAAGCCAAAACGAAATAGAATGCTTTTATACCTGATCTGCTTCTGTCCCGGGATAGAGAAGGAGGCAAGTGGCTATGGCTTCCATTCTCTCAATTTCAAGGTGCCACACTTCAAACGTTTAATAAATATTCTCAGTTAGCATTCTGCTCAGATGTCACCTCCTCAGAAAGTCCTTCTCCAACCATCCTTCTGAAATAAGACCCCTGGGCGCTCTCTAGCACGTTTCCCTACTTATTTTTTTCATACCACAAGTCACCATCTGGAAGTCTATCACGACATTTATTTCTTCCAAAATGTGAACTCCATGCAGGAAGGGGCCTCGACTCCCGCTGCCTTCCCTTCACCTAGAGTTGCAGGCGCTCAAAAAATAGTTGTCGAATGAATGCATCGGTATAGAGTCAGCAACAGCAAGGATTTTTGTGTTTTTGTGTTTCTTTCTCCTGAATGAAAACCATATCAGGATTAACACAAAAGAAATTTAGTGAGGCAGGCAACAGCTTCTGCATCTGACAGCTATTAAGAAAAGGTAAGTGTGGTTTTATGTTCAGATGGGACCCCGCACCGCACGGAAGGCGCTGCGTGCAGCCTGCGGCGTGTGCGGCAGGCATTGCATCATTCAGTATTCCAAGATCCCAAAACCACTTCGTAATCACCACTTACCAACAGGTACACAGTAATCCTTGTTTCAGTTAATAAACCACTGTAAGAAGTGTATACATGTCTGTCAGGAAAGTGAGTATTTCTAGGACTTCATTTATCATGCCTTACACATATTAGGAACTCATTAACAATTTGTTGACTCAGTTTAATTGATCTAATTTAAACTATACTTTGAAGAATATTAAAAAGAATAACACCCCATAAAGTGACCTGCATATACCTACAAACGCGCACACACACACACAAACTTGAAGCAAATACTATACTCTAAGGAATCAAACTTGCAAAATAAATTAATTCCTGCAACGATATATATGACCAAACCTTAATCCCTTGAATGCTGTCTTTTCAAATCCAATCTAAAATGTCTAGCATGTTTTTAATCCAGTATAATCCAATGAGCTTTAATAAGCAAAGCTGTTCCCACTAGAACCAAAACCCAACTATTCCGTTTTCATAACCTTCTGGGTAAAGGAACGGGCTGAACTAATTTTTTATGAAATTTTTATATTTAATCAACAACATCATTGCCAAAGAAAACCACTTTTCAGAAGTCTCTCTATCCTGGTTTATAACTTATAATCAAAACTGGAATTTTGCATCTGATGGGCTTTAGTGTGTAACATTATACTGTCACACTTTTTATGCTATAGTTAAAAATAAGAGATAGTTTCCATTATAAAACTTTTCCCATCGTCTGGTTACCCAGTGAAAAACATTTTCGCATAAAACGATCTTTCCAATTCGTGGGTTAGAAATTGTTGCGGGTAACTTTTTAAGAATATCCAAAAAATTGCAGTTAGCTTCAGGTCCCTGTGCATTCTTCTCATCACATCAGTTGGCATAAGGTGTACACACGGGATGGGGCAAAGTGACCATAACATGCCACACAAACAAGGAAAGTATAATAACAAAATAAAATAAAAATTTGAGACTTGAAACCCAGACAACTTACTTATCCTTATTCGGTTGGGGCCATGTGGATCGATTTCAACTATAGCCTGTTCCAAGCAGTTGGAGAAAATGGAAACGGGGCATAAATACGACATCCAGAACAATCCGGTAAGCTTGAAATATCACAGATGCATTGCAGTGGATCTTACAAAGATGTACCTTAGCTCTGGCTTAGCCCCTTGGTCCCCCAGGGTGTAAAGATGCTTGGAATTCTGATCTGTCCTGACATGGTGGAGCAGCTCTCTATGAACTTCCCAGAGCCCCGCTGTGCCCCTGTCTTAGAGGCCAGCATGCTTCACCCTGAACTGTGAGCTTCCTTTAATTGTAGGCTTCACTTTCATTTTCCCTTAGAATCCTAGTTTGGAGAACGTCCCTGACTGTTCTGTTCTGAAACCTGGAAAGCAGCAAAATGTCATCCATAGGAGACTGGTTCAATAAAACGTGTTACATCCAAACAATGGAAGATCTGTTACCTCCAAAAAAAAGATAGGGAGGGGAGGGGTGCTAGTTTGACAGATACTGATGGGAGAAATGCCTAAGGTATGTTATTAATTTTGAAAAAAGGAAAATGCAAGTTGCTATAAAAGTTATGTACAGGCATATGCTGATAAATGCGTGGAAAAAGTCTGCAGAACTTTGCATTTAAAGAAGAGTGGTCATTTGGAGATGGTGTGTGACAAAAGAAAGAGGATGGACTAGAAAGAGCCTTCATTTTCTGTGATGCGTTCTTGTAGGTTTTAAATTATTAGTAACCAGTGTATCTGAAAAAAAAACTCATGTTTCTAAACTAATGAAAAAAGAGACTGATGAAGACTTTAATACATTATATAATAAACACACTAGGATGCATCAAGTCTAAATACATGGGTGAACCCCGCTCACATGAACCACTGAAATTGTGCTAACTTTTTACGCAAATATGGATATTCTAGAGAGAAAGGCTCCATAGCTTTCATCAGATTCTCAGAAAGGATCTGCAACCCAAAGAGAGTCATGAACTTAGCATAAGCTAAGATATTTGTTCCATCCCTCCATCCATTGCCGTTATCATTTTATCATGAAGCATTTTATTGCTACTTAATTTCATAATTCCTAGCAAAGGTACTAAGTTACAGTTAGCGCCAAAGTGTAAGAGCTGCGGTCTCAGGGTCTGCCCTCATTTAAAGGGGATTCCATCACTTTCAGAGCACTCACAAGAAATCATACCTGGCTGTCTCGGAAAAACTCTAATAGCCAGGAAACCCTGCAACCATTCAGGGCTTGGAAACAGGAGTCCAAGGCACACAGTTCTTTCATCTCCCAAGAGATTTGTGAAATGTAGAGGGGTAAAAGGAGGAAGCTATGTTTGCATTTGAATTAAGGGGACAAAGGTGGTGAGTAGGGTTCCTTTAAGTAAAACAAGATTTGATGCAATGTCTTTACTCTTTAGCCTTAAATCATTTGAAAGAATGTTTAACAAAATTTAGAAAAATTCTTATTGCTATGCTCTGTATTAATACTGCCTAAATTGGGATTAGGACTTAAGTAAAAACTTGCCTTCTCATGAATTACATGAGTCCACAAACTATTTTACCATCTCCCCCTTGACCCCATTAACCACCTCCAGAATCAGGTCCAGTACAGTGTTTCCATAAACCTTAAGATCAAGGGTAGATCATAACAACTTGTGATTTAAGTGAGGAGCTATGGGGTTATACCTACACTGCCAAAATGAGGATAATGATTGGTGAAAATTAGGACTAATACTCTACTTTCCAATGTGCTTTCCAGGTGGTTTATCATTGTCAAAATAGGCCACTTGTGGATTTAGTATGCAATTAAAGTGTCAGATATCCTAGAGTTCTAGTACTGAGATTACCTGACTGTGCAGGTTTTACAGGCAAAATAAATCGAAGGGGTTCACATAATCCACCAAAGCCCATCACTAACCACCATCACCTAATCCTATTGACACCTTCCATTTGCCAAGTATAGTACTGGGAACTGTGTGAAACAGAAATGACACTCCAGGAGTTTTCTTAAACTGCTAGAGAAATAAGATATATACACAGCAAAGACAAGGAATCCACAATAAAATACCAAAATGATGCTAACTAAAGATAATTCCGTTCTAGTGGAATGAAAAACTATAGAGAAAGCCAGCTTCATGAAGAAGGGTATAAACTAAATCTTAAAGAAGGGATTGGATTTTTATGGTCAAAGTAGAGTATGGTCAAAGTAGATTTGCAGTGCTTGCCAACACCAAGGCCAAAGGTTGGAAGTTGGAAACACAGGGTGGACTGACAAGAGGGTGAGCAGAGCTGAACGGGTAGTCAATTTAGGCTGAATGGACCCTTCTGGGTAGGGAGATAAACCCAAAAAGATAATGAAATAATAATGAACATTTGTTGAGCACTTTTTGCTCCATTTAAAGTACTTTAAACGCACTAGTTCATTAAATTCTCACATGAAAGATATGTCCTCAGTCTATAGACAAAGAAATAGGCACAGAAAGGTTAAGTGACTTGCCTTCATTTCACACAGCCAGAAACTGGTGGAGCCAGGATCTGAACTCCAGCAAATCTAAGTCACCTGGGCTCAGAACCACCACATTCATCTGCCTCAAGGGTGCAAGGGCCTAGAAGGCCATGCTAAGGGAGGGGACTTCAGCAGCGGGTGTAAAACTTAGGATTGAGGTATCTGATGACCCAATTTATAAATAAATTTAGGTTTATTTATAAGCACGGATAATGCTTATAATAATGACATCTCACAGGGAGTGCAAGGGAGCTTAGTGGTAGAATTCCTGCCTGCCATGCACCACTCCCTGCCCCCCAGCTCCCGGCCCATGCACCACTCCCTGCCCCCCAGCTCCACATACCGCCCCTGCCCACCACCAAAAAGAAATTCAACAAATGGTGCTGCAATAACAGGATAGTCACACGGAAAAAGAATGACATGTGACCCCCACCATACAGCATAAAATAAAATGACTCTTCACTACTCAAAATCCCCCTCTACTAGACTGTATTACCTGATTTTTTCCAAAAATATTGCCTGATAACTACAAGTGTTCATTGACCAGCCCCTTTGACTATAATACTAATTAATTTAGATTTTATAAACTGCTTAGTCCAACCTTTATTGGAATTGATATTCCATCACCGCAGCTTGCCCTTTTAGTCCTCAGGACTTAATTGTATCTATTATTCACCCACCCTCCCTTCTAGAAATACAACTCATGATAATAAACAGAGCAATGCGTGTTTATTTTCAAATGTTCTCTGAACATATAGAACCTTCCTCTTGTCAAATAGTGCATTCGTCCACGAAAAGCTGATTTCTCCATCTTAGATTCAGATCTTAAAATCAGTTGAGTTATTCGGTTACAGATGTACAAGGCATAACATCTGGATTTTCTGAGAGGCAGGGTGAGGTCTTCCTCTGTTATATCCACAGTAGCCAAATGACTTCTTCTCCCACTGTGGAAAACCGCAGATGACTGTCTCCTTATGATTTACTACAGCCCAACCCCCAGCCCCAAAATCAAAGAATTGAGTTGAGTTGGAAATAAGAAAGAATGGTGGCCAGTGGTTACGAGAGGGGAAAGGGGGTATTTAGGTTTATTTTCTTAAGCCAATTAATGATGAAGCGGTGTAGAGAGAAAGAAAGACACAACATGTCCGTAAAAGATTTTTTTCCCTAGATAAATGGCCAGATACCAGATTCTGCAATAAGTACTTCCACCTATCAAAACACACACACACATACATTAACTTTGGGTGGGAGAGAAAGATACAGATCTTAAAAACACAAGGTAATATTCAGAAAGCCTTGTGGATACCAGAAAATTTTGGAGCTTTGAAGAGCCCTTAGAAATCATCTAATCCAGACATTGCAGACTCAAGGTCCAGGAACTGAATGTGGCAGACAGAGGTGTCTGCTTGGGCCTGCAGAATATTTTTGTTTTATTTTTTAACTGAGTCAACATTTTAAAGTAGAAAAAATTCACATAAAAAAATCCAGATTTGTGGTTTCTCTGAAAAACTGCCCAAATGGAGGCAGTGAGCTGGAACTGGGTAGCAGGTGCCCCCTGTAGAGAGGACTAGAGCTCCCTTGCTTACCGCAGTCCCCACCACTCCCTCTTGTCCTCCAATAAAAAGACTGGGAGTCAAAATTTAAATAAAAATAGAAGAGAGCTGAATGCACACATCCATCTTGCTGCCATCCTTTATTGTTCCTGCCAATCCCTACAGGCATCTGCGTTTACAAGCTCTGCTCTAGTCCAACCTCTCATTTAAAAAGAAGCAACTTAGCCAAGATAAGAAAGCCACTTACAGACTTATACCATTCCAAGTCAAATTGTCATACATGAGGGATCCTGGTCTTAACGGTGAGTAGAGCTTATGCATAACTAAGTTTAAGCTGTGTCAAAATCTCTGGGGAAAAAAAAAAGTTGTAATCTCAATCACTTTATTTATACAGTGGCAAAAAAAAATTGAGGGAAGGGGCAAAGAATGTCTATCTAGTTTTCAGAATAAACTTGCTGCATATTTTAGCTAGGTATAGACAGTTTTAACGTGCCTGAACTTTAGATATGACTTCCCATCATCTTGAGGGCATGATTTATTGAACATACAAAATGCTTACTTACTATAAATATGCAAACACCTCTAAAGATGAGACTGTATGGAAACATAGAATAGGCACAAAAAGGGGGGGGGGGATATCTAAAAAAAATACCTAGTCAGAAAGTTTGACTGATAATGGAAAGGAAGTGATTAAAATGTATTAAGTAATCGCATGTGCCTTAGATACTTCCCATACATTCCCTCATATAACCCTCCCCAAAAGAGGGTGGAATTCTTATCCCTAACCCCACCAGATGGTAGATATTGGGGTTCAGAGGCATTCAATAACTTAAAGATGACCCAGCTATTCAATCAGGGACCACACCCAAATTCACCATCAGTGTGCATGGGAAACCCTGGACATGCACTCCAAGGACGCATTTTTTGGGGTAAGCTGCCCACCGCCAAGCCCACCAGCTGCTGTGTACAAGCACTTTCATAAATGTCAACATTTGAACAACTCTAACATATCGAATTAATTCCTTTAGGCAGACTCTTGAATAAAGTTAAGGAAGCTTTTGTTGACTCCTAGGTATGTGTTTAGTAAGAATATTAGTCAAATTTTTCTCTAAATAAAATATGTCCTTTAGAATTGTTATAAAAGTTAGTAGCAGGCGAGCAACAGTGGCTCAGTGGCAGAGTTCTCGCCTGCCATGCCGGAGACCCGGGTTCGATTCCCGGTTCCTGCCCATGTAGAAAAAAATTTTTTAAGTTAGTAGCCATGGATTTGGCTGGACAAACAAACCAAAAGCATGTTTGCTAATGAATAAGAATAATAACTAAAATAAAAAATAAGAAGTAGCTCAAGAATGGGATCTTTCAAAGAGTCAGGAATTTTATTTAAAATTCATTTTTTCTATAATGAAATAGTTCTTCAACCACAAAACACTTTTAAAATAATGCAGAAGAATATGGTTCCAAGTAAAACACACCCTCCATTTTAATCACACCTATTATTTTTGAAAATGAAAATGGCTGAGGTAATTGTAAATCTATTTTAAGGTTTTCATGGGTTGTTGGTATTTTTTTCTTGGCTTTGAGCTCTCTGCATTGCCAACTAAATGTTATGGGTTTTGCTATGTAACCTTCCAAATCCCATTCTTTTTAATAATGTTGTACTTTACACATACAAATTAGAATGAATTCCACTTTCCTTCCTAACAACTGCATATGGGGACCCACACTGAAGAGAATTCGAAGATGCTTTTCTAAAATTAATTGTTTATTTCTTAGAACAAGAATGTTCCTAGCTGCATTAAAAAAAAAAAAAGCTGTATAGCTGTTCATCAAAGTGCTGGACAATTGATAAAAATGTAGGGTTCATCAAACTGAAATATGAGGGTCACTTCTGTGTATCTACCCCTTCTAACTTGTAAAGACAGACAAAGATATGGAGGGGTGAGGAGTGGGGGAAAGCCCAGAAACAACTCCATCTGGACAGAGTTTCATATCCACCAACACTTATCAGCAGGGGACTGCATACAGATATCCAGTTAGCACACATCAGTGATGCTCTTTCTTTCCTTTAGGACCCAGCAGGCAAAATTATTAAATATCTAAAGATATACAATTACACAGGCAGACCTCCCTTTAGATGTGATGAATATTTCACTGACTCTCTGAACCTAGCTTGGTTTTTTTAATTATAATTCTCTATCACATCACACGAACAGCCCAAGATTCCCCTAAATAGCTCCTACCCAGCCACACATGAAAGAATGTCTTTGCAATACATACATATTGTGGCGGTCTAGCTATTAAAATGTCTTAAGCCCTATTTGTTTGTTTATTTTTTTAAAAAATCAACTTGCAAGGCCCATGTAATAAGATGCTGTAGCTTTTATGAAAGAGGTGAAATAATTTTAAACACAGACACACAATGAGTTTATTTATTTAGAAACTTGTTAAATAGAGTCTGGGAATTCAAATATTCAATGTTGACATTGTACAGAACTGGCTGGTAGCCAGAAGCCAGTCTCTAGAGGGACCCATTGGACAAGGAATTCGGGCCTTTCTCTCCTCCCACTTGAGCTAAATAGGTAGAAGCCATTAGTTATACCCGCAGCAATATCTAAACCACACTCAAATAAGCTGCCCCAGCCAGGGCACTTCAAAAGAGGGTAAGTGTGTTTAGCTTTTTAGTGCTGAACTAGAGCAATATGTCACACTTTTGAAAGAGTTTTGTAAACAGTTTCTTCCCTATGTAGAAACATCTCTGAAGTTTCTTGTATGGCATGTAAGCAAAGGTAATTAACAGGGATTACATTTTTTTCATTTTACTGGGGAAAAAAATTAATAATACCAATCTGTGTGTAACCCTGGCATCTGGAGTCAAAAGCACACTGCCTTCTCCCTCTTTAGTTTTCTGTTCAATTTGTTTTTCTCCTTTTTATCCTCTTCCTCACACTTGTTCTCACTACACAGCCAATTTCCTTGAGAATTCCCTGGTAAACTGGAAGGCCAGTAGAGTGGGAAGGGGAAAATCTAATTTCAGAAAGAGGGCCGTGGCAAATGTAGTGGGGAAGTAGGGAGGGCACTAATGATTCATACTGGGCCTCCCAGGAGAAAGAATAGCAGACCCATAGACATTTTACAAAGTGCCTAGAGCTGCGGCTTCCAGCCGAGGAAGAGTTAATCCACGACTACGGGGGCGTGTGTGTGTGTGGCGGGGGGGAGATCCCAGCATCATTATAGTGGGACCGTCTTCCTCCCGCCCCATTTTCCCCGTCCCCTACTAGGCTGGGAAGGTGAGAAGAGCCTGCCCTGCCGGGTACAGTGAGGCAGGGATTGTGTGCCTGCCCTCCGCACAGGAGTGCTCCCGACCCGGGACCTGCGAGGATGCGTGCGCGCGTGTGCGTGTGTGTGAGTGTGTGCGCGCGCGGTCGCAGCAAACCCGGCTCCAAAGCAAGGAGGGCGTCGGACAAGCAGCACCTCTGAGATTGGGGCAGGAATTAGAGCTCTGGTCAAAGCTGCCGAGCCCAGAGCTGAGCAGCGGAGAAGTGGGGTTGGGGTGACGGCGCGCGCAAAGCGAGCACTGCCCCCCTGCTCACTGCGCCCTCCCCTGTCCCCCTCCCACGTGCACCCTCCACTAGGACCTAGTTCCTCTGCACCAGAGGGTTTGAGATGGGGGGGGGGGGGGCGGAAGGGTGTTCCCAGCTCTTAGGAACAGGCACCGGGTACCTAGGGAAGAGGGCAAGAGCGGATGGCCAGAAGGGAGATGGCACGTCAAGCTTCCCCACCCCTCGCCCCGCTTCCGGCCCGAGGCAAAGTGGAGGGAGGTGCGGGGGAGAGAGACCCCCGAGGCAGGCGTACGGTGGGCAGCAATTCGGCGCTCTCCCGCCCTCCTTTCGCCTTCCCAGCCGGAGGAGGAAGGAGCCCCGCGTCCCTAAGCTGTGGCCTTCCTGCCCTAGGCCACGTGTGCAGCCTGGGATAACCTGGTCCCAACTTCCAAAAATAAAATGAATCCCCAAACTGCAAGATGGTTAAAGAGAAACTGCTTACAGACTGATGACCACCAATTTTAAAAAAAAAAGAAGAAACCAAAAATCTGGAATGACGTGCTAATTTCTGTTCACTAAGCGTGCTACGTGGGGCAGGTCGGTCTGCGGAGGAGGCCGGGCCCTGGGGGTGAGAGAGACCTCAGCTGCAGGCAGCGCGCCGGGCTCCCCCGCCAAAGGCACACTCCCTCCCGCTCCTGCACTCACACACACACACACACACACACACTCACACACTCACGCTCACACCGACGCCAAGAACTGCGACTCCTCAGTCCCTCCAAATGAAAACCTGAAAAGGAAGCCTTGATTTCCAGCCTTCCTGCCTCGGCAGCTAACGAGCCGTCCCCTCCCCAGGGTTGAGGGTGGGGGGCGGGGGATGAAAGGGTTATCCCTAAACACAGATTTTTTTTTTTTTTTTTTTGGCGAAGCACATCGAAATGCTGCGGGAAGCCTGCGCTCCAAGTGCCAAATACAATAAAGAAGTCCTAAGCTGGAGTAATGGTCAAGTTATCGCAAAGAAACCGCCTTCCTAGAAGGGGCCTCGGCCTCTGTCGGGCGAGCGTTTTTCTTCCCTCAAAAGCAGTCTGAAACAAATAAACGTATTACTTTTACAATAAAGCGGTGTTTTAACCTGTGTTTTTAAGGATGAAGGGGAAGCCCAGGAGGTGGACGTAGCAGGAGTGCACGCTGGAACCTGGGCGCGCGTCTCCTTGACCTTAGGAGCTTATGGGGCTGCTAAGGAAAGGAGGTGAAGGACAAGAGAGGGGGCGGCACCTACTTTTCCTACTCCAGAGCCTGTGTTTAAACACAAATCGGGAGTAGGAGTAACAAGTGCCCCTCTCGCTGCGGTCTAGCTAATCGCATCGCCTTCTGCGTCTTTACGAGACTTCTGGGGGGCCGGTAGCCAAGGGGGGTTACTCGATGCAAATCGTTCTTTGCTGTGATTGAAACCCTGCCTGGTGTGACTTTAGGGGAGCGGGCTGAGGGGCTTCCTTCCGTGTTAGAAACTCTGGATGTGTCAGGCTGACCTTCCTCCCCATCCGCCAGGAGAGGAACAATTGAAACTGACATTTCTGGCGCGGCCCAGGTGCTCTTCTAGCTGCCCAAGAGAACGGCTGGGAAGCCTCCCCACCCTGCCAGGGTCTGCCTGGCTTTTATTTTTCCTTTTCTTAAAGATGGGAATAAAAGCCAAGGGCTTTGGACAGTACCAATGTCAGTCTTCTTGCTTTTCCTCCTCTTTAGTTTTTAATTAAGCTTTTAAATCCTCCCAGATGATTTGCAACGAATTTCTCGGTCTCAGCTACCGTGCATAAAGCAAATCCTACAAGTTGGAGACTGGGTCGGCGTTCATTTCTGGGTGTAACTGCAGGGTGGCAGGTACTTTTAGGGTCTCTATGGAGTCCCTGGTCTCGGGTCCACGGGCCACTGCACAGCAGCCAAGACCAAGCCAGGACTTACGGCTACCGTGGAATCTTACAAATGGCAAAAAGAATAACAAGCCACGGAGAAAACAACCATTTCTACGTGACTTGTTTCCACTGTTTACTTTTGCAACGAAAAAGGTAGAGTTTATTTTTTAAAGTAGGCTGGCCCTTCCTAACCCAGGAAAAGAAAGAACCGGTACAGGCGGAGAGGCGAAGTTTTCCTTCCACAGCTGCACCACGGGGGTCACCTACCATCTCCGCCACGCGCTAGGAAACTCGCGCGCCACTCGAGGAAAGGAAATGGCGCTTTAAAATACCAAAAAAAAATAGTTTTAATATGATTTCCTTTATTACCCAGATTGTAACTGAAGAATTGCAGAAAGCACCGCTTCTGTCTGAGAAAAGTCAGCTGCGGCGGCCACAACCGGAGCAACGCAAGCCGGAACCTGAAGCTCAGCAAGAAAAGTTTGTAAGTGTCCTGATTTAGCCATCAGAAAGCGACAGTGGCCTCAGAGACAGACACAAAAATAAACGGGTCTTCCATCGAATGAATGACAAGTATCCGATCAGAAACGCTCGGGACTCGGATTGAAGAGGAATGTGGAGGGAGTTGTGCGCGAGAGAGATTTTCATCTCGGCAGCGTACATCTTGGCGATTTAAACAGTTGAAAAAGTTGCTCGAGAAAATTCTAAGGGGGTTGTGTTCTGCTTTCACTTCGGCGGATACTGGGCAATCAGGCGCACGAAGACTTTGGCTTTCATTTCACACAATTGAGGCAGGGGTGAAACACGCTCTCCCCCCCCCCCCCCCCCCAGGCCCCCACGCCACCCCCCATACCCTCTGCAAACCTTTAGTGGGAATTGAAGCCCCCCGGCTTCCAAGCATATGGACATTTTCCCCCCCTTGGATGAAAATAAAAACAGCGGCCTCCTATAAAAACCAAACAGGAAAAAAGAGGAGCTGCACTGGCGCGCTTTGACACTGTCGCAGCGAACTGAAATGACCAACATCACAATAAGAAAGAAATAAATGAACTGATGACCCCAGGAGCCCCACACTTAGGTGGATCCCTAAGACCCGAGCGAAAGGCAAGGTTCTGGACATGGAGGGAGTGCTTGGCCGAGGACAGGAAAAGCGCTTACGAGGCCGGCAGAGCGCTGGGCTGGAGTGCGGACTCCCACCGCCCGCGATACCCGGCCAGCCGCGGGGTCGCAGCCGCCCGACGCTAGGAGGGGGTGGGGGCGCCAGATTTTGGTTCTCAAGTACGAGGGAGGAGGGGGAAGCCTGGAAGTTTCTCTGGGGAGCTGCATCCCACCCTCCAGCTTTCCCGGCTCCGCTCCACCGACAAAACAATTAGAGAACTCTGTTTGCGGCGGCCGCCGGCGTCTGCAGAGTGAGCGGCTGCGGGTACTCTCCCGCCGCAGCGGCCACCCCGCGTGCCGATCCCCGGTGCGGGAGCGCTCAGGGCCGCTCGGGTCTCGGCGCCGCGAGTCCCCTTGGACTTGAGGTCGAAGCATTTGGACGAACCCATCCCGGCCGCCTCCAGTCCAGGCTGAGGCCCGCGCCATCTCGCACAGTAGCAGTTCAGCCGGCCAAGCCGGTCGGTACACCCACCACTTTTGGAGAAAAAGGGTCCAGGATGGGGGTCCCGCCGGCCCCGCCCGGTACCCAATCGGCCCGGTCCCCGCGTGACCAAGGCCGCTCGCTCCGCGCCGGGCAGGCAGGGGGCGCCGGGGAGGGTAAGCGACCCGGGCCCGGGGGCTGCGCCTAGAGGAAGAGCCGAGGCTCCACCGCGCCCCCTGCACAGCCCCGCGTTCCCGCAGCCCGCCCCCTGGGGGTCGCTCGGCGTCCAGCCAGCCCGGGGCTCGCCGGCCCCAGCGCGCGCGCTCGGCCCTTTCTCCTCGGCGGCTGTAGCTGCTGGGTGCGCGCCCTCGGCGCCCCGCTCTCCACGCGCTCACTGGGCCTCTGCTCTCTCACCTGCCCGCGACTCGGAGGAGCCGGTGGCTCTATTCTGCCGATGACCCCACACACACATTACAGCCCCCCT
>PVIY010047120.1:0-18053 GCA_004026745.1 Myrmecophaga tridactyla
TTGTTGGTTTGTTCCTTTGACTGGGCCATATCTTCAATTTTCCTAGTGTGATTTGTTATTTTTTGCTGGTGTCTAGGCATTTAATTATCTTAATTAGTTTATTCTGGAGATTGCTTTCACTTCTTTTACCTAGGGTTTTCTTGCTGGATGAATTTGTTGTCTATCTGTTCTTTGACATTCAGTTCAGCTTTATCTGGTCCTCTAGCTTAAGTTTTGTTTAACAGAGGAGAATTTTTCAGTTCTTGTTTTCTTGTTTCTTGCCCTGCTTATATGGTGCCTTTCCTCCCCCCCCACCCCCCCACCCTTAGGAGGGTCTACTTAGGTATTATAGACCCCAGCCGGATTTTCCCAGACCAACTGGCCTCCTGTCAGGAGGAAAGAATCACCTGCATCAGTTTTCCCTGAGGGTGAGACCCAGCAGGTTGAAAAACTTTCCTGTGAAGTCTCTGGACTCTGTTTTTCTTATCCTGACCAGTGTGTGGCACTTGTCTGCCTGCAGGTCCCACCAGCATAAGATGATGCAGTATCTTTAACTTTGGCAGACTCTCCCTGCTGGGGGCATGGTGGAGACAGAGGAGAGGTTGTAGGCTGGTTTTAATGGCTTCAAATTACCAAGCCCTCGTGTCTGAATTCCTTGAGTGGGGGATTCCACCTGAGTTGGGCTTCACCCCTCCCCTAGGGAAGTCACAGGCTCCAGACAAGCCCCCAAATGAGCTCACTTCTGCCTATGCCTGGGGCAGTTGCAGCCTGAGAAGTCCTGCCACTTATCCAAAGGCAGTCAAGCCTTTGTAGAAACACAGCCACAAAAACCTCTGTTTCCTTTTTTTCCCCCCCTTTTTCTGTCAGCCCTGCCTCCTTGGCACCAGGGCAAAAATGAGCAACCTCCGCTTTGACCAGGTTCTCCTAGCTGGGAGCCTATTTTTAGTAGTCAGAATTTGTTAATTAATTCCACAATTGGCATTTGATTGTGCTCAGTCCCTGCTGCAGGTAAAGTTCCTTTCCTTTCCCCTCTGGTAAGCAGCCTGTGGGGGAGGGGTGCCGGCTGCCGCAGCTTTGTGAACTCACGGTTCTGGGGGGGCTTTCAGCCAGTCCAGCTGGTCCAGACTTGGGTACGCTGTGTGTCTGGTCACTGACGTGGCCCCAGGAGCTGTTCTGTACTGTTTCTGGTTATTTAGTAGTTGTTCTGGAGGACAAACTAAAACGCGCACGTTGTTAAGCCGCCATCTTGACCCGGAAGCCAGGTGATATCTACTTAATGCGTAAGAATAACCTCCAGGATAACCTCTCGACTCTGGAATTTCTCAGCCATTGACACTTTGTCTCATTTCACTCTTCTCCCTTTTGTTCTAGAAGGTTTTCTCAATCCCTTGATGCTGAGTCTCAGCTCATTCTAGGATTTCTGTCCCACATTGCCAGGAAGGTCCACACCCCTGGGAGTCATGTCCCACGTAGACAGGGGGAGTGTGGTGAGTTTGCTTGTTGTGTTGGCTGGAGAGAGAGGTAATTTGGCAAATGTTTTTGACCTGAAGTTCTTCAAGTATTTTTTTCTTCCCCATTCTCTCTTCTTTTGGGAATCCAGTTACACCTGTGTTATTGAGGTACTGTTAATTTTTTCCCCAAATTTTTATCTTTATTCTTTAGTTTGGATGCTTTATATTGACCTGTCTTCAAGTTTGCTGATCCTTAGTTCTGTAGTGTCCAATTTATTGATTATTCTATCCAATGAATTTTTTATTTTATATATTCCATTTTTAAGTTACAAGATTTCCATTTGGTCCTTTATTCCAGTTTTCAAATCTCTTGTGAAACTTCTAGTCTTTCACCAATTGTATCAACTTTTTTCCCCTCAAGATTCTTTAACATATTTATCATGGTTATGTTAAAGTCTTTGCTAATTTCAATATCTGGGTCATTTGTGGTATATTTTTACTGATTTTTCTCTTTAGTATGCATCACATTTTCCTGTTTGTTTCCATGTCAAGTGATTTTTAAATTATATAAGACATTGTAATTGATACCTTGTAGAAACTCTGGTTTCTGTTATCTTCCTCTGAAAAGAAAGCAGGCTGTTAAATTACTGGTGAATTACCCTGAAGTTTTACAGTGGCTTGATTTCAGCTTTGTTAGGAAGAGCTATTTTGGTTTGGTCTGGTTCTAGGGAAAATTCCTTAGTCCTGAGATATGCTGTGATATCCTAAGGTGTGGCCCTATCATGATTCAGGGGAATGCCTGAGGTGTTTACCAAGCCCCTCTAATTTGGGAAAACTCAGACTCCAAACTCTTCCCTGTAATGGGTGGCTGCTGAAATCTCTGTCTAATTTTTTTCAACCTTCCAGCTGTTCCCTCAGTTCCTTGTAGTTCAGGTACAGGATTTGAGGAGTGTATATATAGATTTTGTGGTTCTCTATTCTGTGGCTCCCTCTTTACTGAGATTTCTGTTTTAATTTCTGACTATTCTAGTAGACTCAGTTTAGTCCTCTGACTCTGTGGGCCAATACAATTATGACTTTCTGCTTGAGCTTTATCCTCTTTCTTCCATTCGGATTGTGGGATGCCTTCAGAGGAAAATCCAGATCATTGTAGATCTCAAGCATGCAGTTCCTTTCTTTCAAAAATCAAATACTCTCAAATTTCTCCCTACTTTTTGTGGCTCTTCTGTGCCTTCAGTTATTTATTTTTTTTTAACTTTTTATTGTATAGTATAACATATATACAAAGCAAAGAAATGAAAAAGGAATAGTTTTCAAAGCATGCTTCAAAAAGTAGGTTACAGAATAGATCCCAGAGTTTGTCATGGACAACCGTATGATCTTCTCATATTTTTCCTTCTAGCTGTTCCAGAATATAGGAGGCTAGCAGGCTTAAATACTTTTTTATCATCATAATATACTTTTTTTCTCTTCTTTTTTTTGTGAGCAATAACATATATACAGAAAAGCTATAAATTTCCAAGCACAGCACCACAATTAGTTGTAGAACATATTTCAGACTTTGACATGGGTTACAATTTCACAATTTTAGGTTTTTACTTTAAGCTGTGCTAAAATATTGGAGACTAAAAGAGATATCAATTTAATGATTCAGCATACATATTCATTTGTTAAGTCCTATCTTCTGTGTATAATTCCACCATCACCTTTGATCTTTCCATACCTCTCATTGGGGTTGTTTGGGCTATGGCAATTCTAAATTTTTGATATTGGAATTCTAATATAGGGTAGGGAGGTGGAACTATCTGATGTTCTAGAGAGGCTGAGCTAGATTTCAGGATTTACCTGGACCAGGGACCCATCTGGAAGTTGTAGGTTTCTGGGAAGTTACTCTGGTGCCTGGAACCCTTGTGAAATCTTATATATTGCCCTAGGTGTTCTTTAGAATTGGCTGGAATGGTCTTGGTTGGGAGTTGGCAGGTTATGATAGGTAGCAATGTCTACCTGAAGCTTGCGTTTAAGAGCAACCTCCAGAGTAGCCTCTTGACTCTATTTGAACTCTCTCTGCCACTGATACTTTATTAATTATGCTTCTTTTCCTCCATTTGGTCGGGATGGAGTTGTTGATCCCACGGTGCGAGGTCTGTATTCATCCCTGGGAGTCCTCTCCCACGTCGGCCTTGAGTTTTCTTTTATATTTTATCCACAATTTATCATTGTCATCATGGGAGGATTAGTCTGATATAACTACTTCACCATTACTGGATGCTAGAGCAATTTTTTTTAATCCCAATAAAAGAGTATGTTTTAGATAAAATAGGCTAAGAAAGTTTCCTCTGTTTCTTCTTCATTTGCTTCTTTATTATTTGACCCATAAACCAATACTGTGTCTACTGATGAAAAAAATAAAGTATATCATCCTCTACTTTTCCATGAAATTACCTTCACAGAAGTAGAGCTTTGTATAGATTTGCCATAATTGCTACAGAATTGGAAAAACTCCCTAAGGACATTAGAAATGTGAATGTGCACATCTATAATTAACCTTATCTGTTTTGTTTTTGTTAACAGACATTTATATAACACTTAACGTGCCAGGCACAAATCTAAGTATTTTAAATACATTAACTCATTTCACCCTCACATCCACCTAATAAGGTGATGATTATCCCCATTTTTCAAATGAGGAAACTATGGCACATAGAGTTTAAACTAGCAAGTGGTGGAGCCAGGATTTGAACCCAAGCTTTCTGGTTTTATTGGACTCCATACTCTTAACCATTGTGCTTTGCTACTTTTCTTAGTCTATGCTATCTAAATTAATTATGTACTAAATGTATACCTGTTAATATTTGTGATTTTTGTCAGTGTTTTCCATTAGTGGTTTCTTCTTACTGGTTTATAAGCAACTTTAAGAACGGAAACTCCCTTCTATGCCAGATAACCAGGAAAAATGAAAACACAACTTTCTTCGGAGATCTCATATATAAATCCTAGACAATATTACTTTTTTTCTTTTTGGGGGGGCTTTCACAAATGTTATTTGCATTTCTGTTGGACAGTTATTTCTTCTAATTTGTATTCCAACAAGCACTTTAAAGACTTGACCCTCTCTTTAGGTTGTAAGGTCATTGAGGCTAAGAATCATGTTTTCATCATATTTGTAGACATTCTTTCCTAGCCTGGTATCTAGCCCATATTGAATATAATGAACCATGTTATTCCAGAACTATGATGGTAAAAAAAATAAACTTCCATTTGCCAAGCAAAGAATCCTTATATATTCATATATGTATGTATTCATCTTGTTTACACTAGGAATATCTTATATTTGTGTTTTACTTTCAACTTTCCCAAGTCCTTTTTGTTTTGTTTTGTTTTGTTTGTTTATTTTTTGTTTCCAAGTCCTTTTGTATCTTCTATCTTTACAGCAAAATTGTCATGAGCTTTCATTCATTCATTCAGTAAATATTTTTTGAGTACTTACTATATGCCAGGCACTGATCTAGTTGCTTAGGATAAGACAATGAACAGAACAAAGTCCATGCTTTCATATAGGTTGCATTCTTATGAGAAGGCAGAGATAATAAACAAAAATAATTATTTGAAAGGTGGCAATAAATGCTATGAAGAAAGTAGATAAAGGGTTAGAGTATCATGGAGAGTACTACTTTAGATGGTGTGGTTTGGCAAATCCTCTATGTGAAAGTTGTGATTCTTACAGGGATCAGAATGAAACAAAGGAACAAACCTTTAAAATATTTCTAGTTAAGGAGAGTTCCAGGCAGAGGGAAGATCAGAGACAAAGGTCAGTACGTTGGGAAGGACAGCAGGAGGCCAGTGTGGCATGGGTGAAATTAGATGGGAAAGATAGTGATGGTAGTGGGTGTGGAAGGCAGATCTTGGAGGGTTACCTTACCATAAATTGTAAGATATGGTAAGGACTTTGAGTTTTATTCTAAGTTTGATAGGAAATCATTGGAACTTTTTGAGCACAAAAAACCATCTAAATTAAATTTAAAAGGTTTACTCTGGATGCTGTGCAGACAATAGTTTGTATAGGGAGCAAAAGTGGAATAAAATCAGAGATACCAATTATGAGGCTATTGAAATAATCCGGGTCAGAGATTTGGCAGCTTAAACTAGGATAGTAACAGAAGAGGCAATAGGAAGTGTTTAGATTCTGGAGTTTTTGAAGTTAGAACCAAGAGCCAAGAGAACTTGCTGAGGAATTAGATATAGGATATGAGGAAAAGAGAAAGGTTGGAAATTATCCCAAGTTTTTCTCTGAGAAACATGGTGAATGGGTAGTAGTATTGGCTGAAATTGGAAACAACTGACAGAAGGAGCAGGTTGAAACAATATGTACATATATATTTTATATATAAGGAAACTGAGGTGTAGATAAAAAGTTTTGATAGACTTTGGACTAGAATCCTGGTTATCTTACTGTAATCTAAGATTTAGACCTCTTAAATTAATTTTACTGGCTTTATGGCTACTCATGTTCATTTTCAAATTCTTTCAAAGGAGACTGACCAGGGATGTTTGAAGAGTCTTTGAGGTTTTATGTCTTTTCTGGGATGGTAATAGTTAAAAAGCCTAGCTCCTCATAGGTGCTGAGTAATTGTTTACTGTATTAAATTGACAGAGGATTCAATCTCATCTTCAGCCTTGACATCATAAAAAGTACGTCTGTCTGTTGTATGTAGAGAAATTGCATGAACTGTAAGTTTCAGTTTGCCTTTCAGAAAGTAGTGGTTAAAACTAAGACTCATAAGATCTGGGTTTGGACCCTAGGTCTCCTCTGCACTCTCTGTAATTTTCAACAAATTGCTTTACTCTTTCATAGGTAGTTTGTCCATCTGTGAAATGGAAATAATTTCTGCTCATCTCACATAAGTATTGTGAAGTTGAAGTCAGATCATGTATTTAACAGGCCTAGCACACAATTGGCACAGAACATATGGTAAAAGTTTATAGAGTGTGAATCTCAATAAAGCCACCATGAGATCTTCACAAAATTGAGATTAATCTGTAGTTGAGAGAGTTTGTGGAAAAATTCTACTTAAACATATGCTGCTTTTTTTCAGAATTAATATATATTACCATACATGTTTTAGTTTTCTAGATGCTAAAAACATTCCATATAATGGGTTGGCTTAGCATCAGGGATTTATTGCTCGTGGTTTCAGAGGCTAGAAGACTTGCTTTTTCCTGGGTTAGGTATCTTCTTGCTGGCAGGCAGTCTTGGGGGTTCCTTGTTTTTTCTGTCACATGCCAACTCACATGTGACATCTCCTTTTTTTTTTTTTTTCTGGAGTCAGTTGATGTTCAGGTTCTTGCTCTTCCCATGGTCTTTCTTTCCATGTCCAATTCTCTTTGCTTATAAGGACTTCAGCCATATTATGGTCCACTCTCATGGCATACCTCAAGTAATGTCTTCAAAGGTCCTATTTACAAGTGGACTCATACCCACAGGACCAGGGGTTGGGAACTGGACATGCCTTTTTTTTTGTGGGGGACATGATTCCATTTTCCAGTATATCATAAAGAATGTATTATTGAAGATAAATGTCCATGTTTACATTGCAGGTATTGGTTTGCCTTAAAAAGGGGTTACTATGTGGCTTTCAAATATAGCAGCAAAACTGATAACTTCATGGAAGAGCAGATCGATCCATATAAAGAAGTCATAGATAGAGTGACTGATTTGAGCATGCTCAGGCTATTTGAGACCTACTTGGAAGGCTGCCCACAACTTGTTCTTCAGCTGTACACCCTCACGGAGCATGGCCAAGCAAGTTTCAGTCAGTGTAAGTCTTTCTTTTCTTTTCTTAGCACTCTGTGTTAGATGTGTGCCAGTGAGATATTATGTCAACTATATAACTTCACAGCAGCTTTTAGGGTTTTTAAAAATTGTTTTTCTTTTAAAAATTGTGCACTTAAATAAGAAGAAGTACGTTGTTCAAATATCAAAAATATAAAAAGATATATTGTCTCCCACCCCCTTTCTTCCTAACTCTTTATTCATCTACCCAAAAGGGAAACTATTGTAGTCAGTTCTTTGTTGATTCTTTTTAAAGAATATGTTTTTCTTTCTCTTTTTTCTTTTATGGGAGTGGTAACATAAGTGAAAAATGCAAAGACAGTTTTTACATTAAGAGTTTATCCTGGAGATCTACTCTTATCAGTAACATGAAGAGTTCATTCATTTTTATTATTTGTGTATAGCATTATAAATAATTATTGTACCATAATCTGTAGTGTTCCATGCTGACTTGGTTTCATTTTGGAGGTATAGATTGTCATGTTCCCTAGAGTTCTCAGTGTGCAGGGTTCACCTGAGAGATCAGCTTATCCCCCCAAACCATCTCCCTACTCTCCCAGTTTCCCATAAACCTGTAGAACATAACCCCTTCTAATATATTTTTTTGCCTTTACCCTGATTGCTAGTAAGACACTGAGATGAATTCATTGCATGTGAGAACTCTTTTTCCTCATGATGCAAATAATTCATTGGTTGGAATTTAAAACTTCGTATCATATAGTACCTGAAGTTAGAAGTTAAACTCTAGAACTTACAGCCTGTATTATAACAGATCTACTAATGATTCTGGGTCCTACATAGCGTTTGAACCAGCTTTCAGGCATCATGGAGATCCTCTAAGGACTATCTTTATTAATAATATGGTTCTGTTCTTTTCCTTGTAGTTCTACTTGAAGTAAGAAGTTCAGACAAGTTAGTTAAAAATATTAAAAAATTAGAAATCACTGAATTACTTAACAATGGTAAAATTGCTAAATAAGTTATTGTAGACCGTTAGGAAAAAACATTATGTAGTCACTATAGAATTTTTTTTCCTTTACTAAAGAAATTGTGGGTTTACAGAACAATAATGCACAAAATACAGGATTCCCATATACCACCCCACCAACCACAGCTTACATTTGCCACAATCCACACAATACTACTTTTAAAGATAAAGGAAGGTAATTATAAAATAAAATTTAGATAGAAGAAGTTTGTAAAATTTTCTATCAGCATAATTTTAAAGATACAAAGAAATTATTTTATAGAAAAATATCTAGAAGAAAATATGCCAAAATCTTAACTTGCTGCTTCTGGTAGTAGGATTATGAATGAGCGCTGTCATCTTCTTTATGCTTTTATAAATTTCCAAATTTTCTATCATAACTATGTTGTGTTTTGACAATCAAGAAAAAAATAACTCAAAATGTTAAAAGAAACTAACCTGGTTTATGTAGAAGCCGTTCAGAAAATAGAACATACTCTTTTATTTCTGCTTTTTTCTTAAATCACACTAAAAAGTAGAGTAAATGTGTAAAAACGATATAAACCTAAAAGGACAAAAAGAATGTATAGTAGGATAATAGTTTAAAAATATCAACAAAAATTTAGAAGATGGAAAGCAGATGGAAAACTTAGGTTATTTGAATCAACCTTCCACTGAAAGGCTAAGTTATTCAAATCAAACCTCCCACTGAAAATCTCTAAAAATATTGGATTAAATATTTTGAAAAGTCTTCCTAAAAGCATCAAAGATCTGACAAGATTAAACAGGCCAAAATATGAATGAAAGCAGGGACTCAGAATGGTTAAGTACAATTCCTAAGGCATTTACACCTTGAAAGTTTTTCCTGAACCATATAAACAGAAGGTTCAGTTTGTATCTGGTGTGGAGGACAGAAGACAAAACCCAGGGGCTTTATAAAGAGGCATGTCTGATAGTAAATCCTCTTCCCATAAAGGTGAGATTCCAAAGGATCTCTTCCTCAGAGGCAGAGTGAAGTTACATATCTCACTCTCCACTGCCAGAAGATTAGAACTGTGTTGCCTTAATACTGAGTAGAGCAGGGGAAAATGTCCATATGATTATAACCATATGATTTGCAAACAAAATGTTTTTTTCTTAGTCAAAAAAATGAAGGCAAAAACAAAAAACAAACAAAAAGCCCAAACATAGTAACAAAAGGCAAGCTGTGAATATGGTTTGAAATCATTCCAGAGTGATGGTGCTCCTCGGTGTAAGCAGGTACAAATCTTTCCTGGAGGAATCTGCCTTCTCCTAGGCCTCAAATAATTTTCACAGTTGTTTTCCCAAGGAAAATGGATGGTTTCCAGTGGTTTATAGTACCAAAAGAAATAAGTCATCATGAATAGGAAGGCAGAAGTAAAGAGGAAAAAAGCTCAAGACTTGAGATATTGGAAATCACCAAAGGCAAAGTCTCAATATTTAAAGACATAAATGATGAACTTAAAACAGGGACTTTATAACTGTGTATAAAATAACTTTTTATTTGAAAAAGAAACAAATAGGATTTAGGGTAATGAAAAAAAACCAAGAATCAAAATAAACATTTAGCACATTAGACACAATTGAATGATAAATTACCTGGATTGTAGCTTCAGAAGACAGAGATGGAAAACATAAAAGAGATATTAAGAGACATGAAATCTATGATAAGAGGGTCTAATATACATCTCAGCAGAGTCCCTTAAGGAGAGGAAAGAAAAAGTGGGGCAGAGGCAATGTTTGAAAAGTTAGTGACTAAAAATGTCAGAACTGAGGAAAGATATCTTTCCACACATTCAAGAAGCCCATCATCTCAGAAGCAAACTAAGTTGGAAGAAATCCACACCATGGCATATCATAACTAAAGAAAATTCCAAAGACACTACTTTAGGCAGAACTAAAATATTCTGAGATGCAAGAAGGAACAAAGAACAAAGAAAGTAGTAAATATGTGTTTGTTCTAAATGAACATAGAATGAAAATATAGAACAATAGCATATTGGTCAGGTGGTTAATAAATGGATTTAATATCTTTTAAATTCCTTGTCTATACTACAAGAAAAAGGTAAAGCAGAGATGTTACATCCATGTCTTTTTTGATTTAATACTGAAGCATTTAGAGAGACCCAATGGAAGAAAGAGAATATGATAATATGAAAAAAAATTGGGTATGAAAGTAAATATTTTAAACAAGGAAATGAATCACAGTAATTTAAAAATATAAGAAAGCTGTCAAATTTCACAAATGCAGAAAAGTAATATTTTATAAATAATAAAATTATTTATTAAATAATTAATATATTATTTTCTTAAAATTTTGACTGCGTACTCTCTGAATGGCTATGGATTTGACCATCATTTTATAATCTGTTTCTCTTTGGAGGGACTAGAAAAATAATTTACTCTTTCCTTCAGTCTATATTGAAATTTGGTTTTTATTATTTTTAATTTAGAAAAGCTTCTTTCAACTTCACAACTTATTGTTAATGTTGCATGCTTTTTAGATTGTTATCAAATTTGGGAAGTCCTCAGCTGATTTCTTTGGTAATTGCTGTGAGATTTCAGGATATTTTTTAAAAATGAAGTGGCCAAATTATAATTTTTAATTTATTTTTTAAAGTGACTAATTTTAAGTACTCTTTGAATTGACAACATATTAGCTAGCTTGTCAATGTCTCATTTAGTGCATATTGGGAGTTTTATGTTTTTTTTAATTTAATGGGAGTCAGCATTTAGTGTTAAATTAGAAAGAAATCAATAAAAATCTGTAAGGATGTGCTTGGGCAAGCTCATTTCAGACTGAGGGAAATTCATAAGAAAAGAGGTGGTTTTTCAAAGACAAGGAAACCTGTATGGCTAGAATGTAGTATACATGTGGGGAAGCAATTATGAAAAAATATATATATTAGAAGCAGGTAGGTAAGTGGGAAATGAAAAATAGTGTCAAAGCAATAGTATCAATTGGCTGAGTATAGACCATCATGCCCTAACTTAAGGAAGGAAAGGCCTACTGATAGCATCTGTGCTGGTTTGAAATTTTTATATATCCCAGAAAAGCCATGTTTTAATCCTGATTCAGTCATGTGGCAGCAGCCGTTTCTTTTAATCCTGATTCAATTCAAGAGGTTGGAAATTTTCAGTCTCCACGGAGATGTGACACACCTAATTGTGGATATGATCTCTTGATTAGATTGAGGTGTGACTCCACCCATTCCGGTAGGTCTTGATTAGTTTATTGGAGTCCTTAGAAGAGGAGATGTTTTGGAGAGAGTCTGAAATGACAGAGCCCACAGAAACTTCAGAGGAGAGCTGGCAGGCAGAGAACAGAGACACAGATGTTTGGAGATGCCTGGAGCCCAGCAGATGTTACCATGAGATGTTAAGCAAGCCAGAGCCTTTAGAGAGCGAAGGGAAATCAAGAGATGAAAGCCATCCCTGGAGAAGTAAAGTGAAAAACCCACACAGAAACAGAGGCTGAAAGCAATGGAGCCTAAGAGCAAGGGATTAGTGATGCCAGCCACGTGACTTCCCAGCTGACAGAGGTGTTCCTGACCCATCGGCCTTTCTGGTGTGAAGGTAACCTCTTGTTGGTGCCTTAACTTGGACACTTTCACTTCCTTAGAACTGTAAATTTGTAACTTATTAAATTTCCCTTTTAAAAGTCATTCCAGTTCTAGTATATCATATTCCAGCAGCTGGCAAACTAAAACAGTTACTCCTTGGCTGTAGGAAGTACCTAAAACTGTCGAGCTGTGTTCCAATAGCTTAGATTCTTGAAGACTATTGCATAAAGATATAACTTTTACAGTGTGATTGTGTGATTGTGAAAACCTTGTGTCTGATGCTCTTTTTATCCAGGGTATGGACAGATGAGTAAAAAAATAGGATAAAAGTAAATAAATAATAGGGGGATGAGGGATAAAATAAACTGGATAGATGGAAATACTATTGGTCAATGAGAGGAAGAGGTAAGGGGTATAATATATGAGTTTTTTTTCCTTTTTATTTCCTTTTCTGGAGTGGTGCAAATGTTCTAAAAAATGATCATGGTGATGTATACACAACTATGTGATGATATTGTGAACCACTGATTATAAACCGTGTATTCTAGTTTGCAAGCTGCTGGAATGTGATATACCAGAGACAAATTGGCTTTAGAAAAGGGGAATTTATTAAATTGCAAGTTTGCGGTTCTAATGCTGTGAAAATGTCCAGATTAAGGCAAGGCTATGGGGCTTTAGAAAGAGGCAGTCCTATCCTTTCCAAGGGCTTATGCAGCAGCCCACCTCTCTCCAAATACAACCTTCGGGAACACTTTTCTCGGCTCCACCCTTTCTAAGCATTGGGGCTGCACCTGGGCTCTCTGCCATGTTCAGGGCACACTCTCATCCCCTCCACATGAAGGTAGCCAGGCTCTTCCCAATCCCCAAGGAATGTACTTCACCCCCTGTAAGGCCTGTGGTGGCAAAGCTTTTCCACTGCAAGGAGGTGGAAGGCCTGCCCTCTGCCTTTGGGGCGAACTCACCCTCTCCAAATACTTGGGTGGGTCTGCTCTCCTGGCCTGAGGTTTCTTGACTTTAGACCTCAGCCTCCATGGTTCTGCCTCTGAAGTTATTTTTCCTCCAAAGTGTCCCTTTTTTGCCTGCCTTAGTCCAGACTGGCAGTGGTTCCATTTATATAGATCCTACAACACTCTTATTGGCTTTCTATGTAGTAGAGAAGAATCATGCCCATCAGACAAAAGGAGCTTCCTGAAATCTTTCCTGGCTACTCCATCTCCAATCCTGGCTTTCTCTGAAATGGCTGACTGGTTCCACATTTGGTTAAATCCACACATGGTCCACTATTCTCTGGGGTCTCCCTTCCTTTAAGCCCATAGTTTTCTAGAACATCAATTTCTGGTTTCTTTATACCCAAGAGTTCAACTTCTCAACTTATCTCTCCTGTTGCATTTTGTTATAAGCTTCAAGGAAAAACCAGGCTGCACTTTTCACATTTAATTTGGAAATCTTTTCTGCTGAATATCTGAGTTCGTGGCTTTTAAAATCAGCCTTCTATCTAAAACCAGCAATCAATTTTGCCAGACTAGCTGCCGTTTTAAAACAATGATCGTTTTTATTCCAGTTTGCAATAACACAAGCCTCATTTCTGTCTAGAGCCTAGTCTGAGGCATCTTTAGAGTCCACATTTTTACCAAAAGTCTCTTCAAAGCATTCTAGGCCTTCTGTATCAAGCTCTTGACAGCACTTCCGGGATCTTCCCTTTATCCATTTAAAAAGCCGTTCCAACATGTTAGGCATTTGCAAACCACAGCAGCACCCCACTTCTCCGGTATCAAAATCTGTTCTAGTTTGCAAGCTGCTGGAATGAGATATACCAGAACACAATTCCTTTTAAAAATGGGAATTTATTAAGTTGCAAGTTTACAGTTCTAATGCTGTGAAAATGTCCAAATTAAGGCAAGGCTATGGAAATGTTCAAATTAAGGCACCAACAAGAGGTTATCTTCACTCAAGAAAGGCTGAGAAAATTCAGGGTTTCTCTCTTAGCTGAAAGGGCACATGGAGGAGTCTGCTAGCTTTCTCTCCTGGCTTCTTGTTTCATGACGCTGCCCTAGGGGTGTCTTCTTCCCTCATCTCCAAAGGTCTCTGTCGGTGTGGGCTGTGAGACTTTTCCAAAATGGTTCCCTCTTAAAGGGTTCCAATTAGCAACCTCACCTTGAATGGGTGGAGACACATCTCCATAGAAACCATCTAATCAAAAGTTACCACCCACAATTGGGTGAGTTACATCTCTATGGATAATCAAAAAGGTCCCACCCAGCAATAATGTTGAATGAGGACTAAAGGTCATAGCTTTTCTGGGGTCCACAACAAATTCAAAGCGGCACACTATGTATGGAATGTTCGTGTGTGAAGATTTGTCAATAAAAATATTTAAAAAATACCAGTCTTAGCAATTAAACACACACACACACACAGTTACTCTTTTGGGTGGACAGGGGGAGGGGAACTGGAAGGAGGATGTGTGTTGTTTTCTTCTAAATTTTCCTCTCCCTTAATGTAATTTCAGTAGATAATGAAACAGATACCTTAAGAAAAAGCATAAAATTTGTTTTATTTTGAACATTGAGGGTAAGTGTCAACAGAAAAGCTAGAAGTGTTGAAAGTGATTTCTTCTAGGACTGTGTGACCGAGGAGAAGGAGGGGTAGAGTATGATACTGTTGTTTTTCTAATAAGCTCTTGTAGTACTTTCTGACTTTCTGAAATCTATGTATATGTCTTAGCTTGAAAAAAATTACAGCCAATTGTAAAAAAAGACATCACAAGCAAATTTAGTGGGATGCTTTAATTTAAATATTAAAGAAGAAAGGAAAATAAGAAATCCAACTAAGTCAAAGGCATTTATAAGGTCCTATCCTCATAATCCTTATCAATAGATAAATCTATCTAAGTCTGTGTTTCTAGCATTATGCAGACTTCCAGTGAGGTTCAATGGAAATGACTAGTATTCTGTATTCTGCTCTAAACTATTTCTTTCCAATTTTCTAATAATTGCTTTCACTTTAATAAAACTCCACAGCGTTGACAATAGTGCTAATGACTTAACTTTCCAAAGTAGTAATGAATGTATTTTTCTGTTAGTTTTGGGGTAAAAAATGGGTAAAGATATTCTAACTGTAGAAAATCTGTAAGTTTTAGAACATATTTGTTCATTTGGTCCATCATCTCAAGATATGGGAAATTGAGCTTGTTGATAATTCATGTTTATGTTTAAATTTCTGTTTAGTATCTCTCTGTCTTTATATATGTGTGTATGTATACATATTTCAAATATATGTACATACATATATATATTATGATGCTGTCTCTCAATAAATTAGGTATATGCCCAAGGTCAAAGCCAAAATGACTGGAAAAAGTTGGGATTAGAACTGTACTAGAACTCTTTTTTTTAAAAAAATTTTTTATTGTGAAAACTTATCATACAAATAGGATTATAGTGTCTTAATTCTGAGAGCATGCAGTTTCTATTGCACCAATTGCTCAATAAGTATTTGTTTAATGAATTTACTCAAAATCATTATAAAGCAGTCTGAAGTGGTGGTTAAGTACACCGATTTGGAATCAGGCAGATTTAGGTTCAAATCCCAGCCCTGCCTCTTGCTAGCTCTATGACTTGGATCAACAAATAAACCTCAGTTCTCTCAAATGCATTATGGGAATATTAATATCTATCTCACAGGATTAGATGAGGTTAGAATATAAAATACCTGACATCTGCTTGTGAGCATGTTTATATACAAGTAAAGCATATGTGCCATATGATACATTTAATATTGCTATTATTATTCCTATAACAATATGCCTATTTTATTTTTTCTTTTGTAGATGCAGCCATCATAGTCTCTTGCTGTGCTGTTTCTTGGTCAACTGTTGATTATCAAATAGCTTTGAGGAAATCCTTGCCTGATAAAAAACTTCTCAGTGGGTTCTGTCCCAAATTTACATACTTCTTTTATAAATTGTTTACCTTATCATCTTGGATACTGAGTGGTGTACTTTTACTACTCTTAAATTTTAAGATTGCTTTATTTCTGTTGCTATTTCTTTGGTTTTTAGGAATAATGTGGGCTTTTAAAAATCGGACTCAGTTTTGTGCTTCCATAAGTATGGAATTCTTATACAGGATTGTTGTTGGATTCATTCTTGTCTTTACATTTTTTAATATTAAGGGACAGGATACTAAATGTCCAATGTCTTGTTATTATATTGTAAGGGTAGTGGAGACTTTGGGGATATTGATTGTGTTCTGGGTCTGCCCACCCGCTGCTTTCAGATCAGACTGTTTTATTGCCACCAGTATCACTGTAGCTCTTACTCTTTCCCTTGGAATTGTTTTTCTTATTGTTTATTATGGGATTTTTCACCCAATTAAAAGTGAAGACAAGAAACCTGATGAAATTGATGGAAAACCTGTTCAAAGAGATTGTAGAATGAGGTATTTCCTAATGGAATAAGCTTTTCAGTTATGGGGTATGTTTTCTTATTTTGTGTTTCATTGGTTAGTAAAGAAAAATTTGTGTGCATCTGTTTCGTCTCTTATTTTTTAGATCAGTTCTGGTACGTTAATTGTGAATGTGTGAGAGATTATAATAATGCTTCTGTTATTTAACTTATTTAGTTTTGAAGAATTTTGGTACTCATATATCTGCCTACTGATTGATGGAGCTGCGTTCTTGAGCACAAATTGGAAGAAATGGTCTGGGCCTCATGGAGGCTGGACTAGAGCTTCCCTCTAACTTTTCTCTTATTGTTCAACTAAAACTGATGTACATGTGGAGAACTGCAAAGGGAAGAGAAGAATAAACCACTCAGGTTTCTCTCCTTTATTGTCGTAGATTCAGAGCATGCATTTTGAGGTGGGGACAGGTTGAATAGATGAAAAGTGAAAGGTGGGAAAAAGGAAGAAAAGCACAGTTCTTTTTGAGCATCTATTGTGCTCTTTTCCTCGAAGTCCCCAATTCAGCAAGTTCTGTACGAAAGTGGTATGTCTTTGAGAGGTTTGAAAATTTCATTATTTACTTATTTTCTAGTTTTTTCTAAAGTAATGCTTTCCTCAAATATATTTGATATTAATTCTATCTGTATCAAAAATAGTTGTAACAAAATAATGTTTTAATAAGTTTGTGCATGATTTCTCATATTAAGAAATTATATTCTTAGGAGCAAGCAGTAGGGACATTTGGATTAGGCTCCTAGAGATAACGAAGCCTTTTTCATCAAACTTTTTCCTTTTCAGCTCCTCAACCTCCTTGGGTCAGCCCTTAATAAATGAGTCCTCAATTAATAGCCTTCTCTAATACCAATTAAAAAATTCACAGTTATTCATTTAGCCTTATAATTTAAAAACTTCTGTACTGCTCTTGGGAAGAAGGATGGACATTTTGGATACCACGTATTTCAACTGTCAAAGATATTTGAAGACAATATGTACATTTTAAGCACTAACTCTGTGCCCAGCACTCTTCTAGGTACTGTTATGGCTACAGAACAAATGTAGGATACAGTTCTACTGCTTGAAAAAGTTACATACTGAAGTATTTATAGAAACTGACAAGCTGTCTTTCAGAGCGTTTCCTGTAGTGTTTTTAAAAATATTCATTCCACAGTAAATGAAACATAGAGATTCAATAACAGAAGTGGTTATATAATAACAGGGTATATAAAACTGAATAGATGTCCTCTGTGCTGTTCTTTGAGAACACAAAGCAGTCTTAAAAAAGCATTAACTCTTGCAGGAATGCTGAGTTAAATCTAAAGTTTGTCTTGGGCTTATAATTGTTCTATGTGTGAACCCCACTTATTATAGCCTATATCCCAATCTTTGGTGTATCTGTGTAAATGCATTTTTGTGGGGGTGAAGTTGGGTCAAGAATTTAGAAGCAGCAGTTTATGAATTATGGTTAAGTCTTTAGCAGCACTTGAGTCAGAATCTTTGAGTCATAAAGTCTTTAGATTTCAAGGGAATCTTAATGTTCATCTTGCTTATATACATATAAGAAAACTGAGCTGTTGAGAGACTAAATGATTTATATAAGCAACATACACCTGGTAATTGATAGAAAAGAGTTGACTCTACTTTTCTTTTTTTTTAATTTTTTATTGTGAAATATAACATATATACAAAAAAGCAGTAAATTTCCAAGTACATTTTAACAAGTAGTTATAGAACAGATTTTAAAGTTTGGTTTGGGTTACAATTCCATGATTTTTTTCTTTTTTCTTCTAGCTGCTCAAAGAT
>PVIY010047121.1:0-18050 GCA_004026745.1 Myrmecophaga tridactyla
GGGGGCCCGGCGGCCGCACCGGCCCGGACCTCCTCAAGGCCCGGCAGACGCGGGTTCACGGCCCCGGGCGGGGACTGAGGGCATGAGCGTGTCCCCCACGGGGTGCGTGTCTCCCACTGGACTCTCGGCCGGCAGTCCAGGACCCCAGGTGCCCGGGGAAGGGGCAGAGGGCGCCAGGTGGGCCGAATCCTACCACCTTGGGGGGCACTCGGCGCGTGTCTCTCCTGCCGCCCCCTGGGGTGGAGCGTCCGCGGCGGGACATGCCCCTCTCGGTGCAGAGGCGCCGGGACGTGGAGGCGGCGCGCGTGGGCCGCCTTAGGAACCTCAGCAGGCAGCTGCCTCTGCGCCCTGCACGCCTCCCTCCTGGCCTCCGGCCCCACACCCATCCTTCCGGGGCGCCCGCCTCGGCCCCCGCCGCGCCCACTGCCGCCTCCCCCCCTTGGCCTCTCTGTGTGGACCCGTGGCCGCCGCGCGCCGAGCAGGGGCCGTGGGCTCTGGTTACCGGGTCGGCTCGTCCGCGCGGGAGAAATGTTGCCCCGTTTACAGTAACCTGATCCCAAAGCCAGCACCACCCGGGCACGCACGCCCCTCGCCCGCGCAGCCTCTTCCTCCCGTCCGGCCACGGCTGTCCTGCCGCGGGAAGCCTGGCGCGCCCCGGAGACCCGCGGACACCAGCGGACCCCGAGGAGGCCCCACGGCTGGCGGAAGGCAGGTGGGGGCACGGCGATCCCTCCAGGATGTGCGCGTCCAGGGGCGGGCGAGGCAGGGCCAGGCCGGCCACTCCGGAGGGATGCGCCGGACAGCGAGGGACAGGCCGGTGGCCCGGTGGCGGGCCGCTGTGGGTGGGCACGTGTGAGCAAAGGTCCCAGGAGTGCAGGGTGCAGCCGGGCGCAGGGAGAGAGGACGTCTTTGGGGAGAGGCTCTGCCATGAGTCACCCACCCCCAACCTCCAGGACACACAGAGGCCACAGCGGCAGGCCTGTGGGGGGCAGGGGAGGCCACGGGGGCCCGGAACTCCCCCAGGACAGGTGCACTTCCTGGCATGAGGAGCCGTTTGGAAACAGGGTCTTGGCGATTCATTTAGGGTGAGGCGCACCAGACCGTCCGAAGCGCCTGGAGCCCCTGTCAGCAGGGGGAGGGGGATGCCAGGCGGCAGAAGGTGACAGAGACGCAGGCTCTGAGCTGTGGTAGGCGGCCCGGCCACCACCGTGCCACTGCCGCTCCAGCCACCTCCCCGGGATGTTAGTCGCAGCGGCCCTGGCTGACCTGGACAGGCCCGGCAGTGGCGGGACCCCCTGCGCCCCTCGGCTGGGCAGGCTGGTCCACGCCACGCATGGGGGGGTGGGAACCCGGGTCACGGGAGACGAGGGAGCACCCCTCACGCTCAGAGTTTGGGGGGTCCCAAGCTGAGAGGGGAGGAGCTGGAGGGGCCCCGATGGGTGAGTTAGGGGCTCCGCGGGGGAGGTGGGGGGGCCTGGTGCAGGTTTCCACGAGGAGAGACGTGCGCAGCCAGCCGGGGAGGACGCCTGACGCCACGTCCAGGGGGACCTTTTTCCCCAGGGCCCTGCCCGGGGCCTTCGCATCCCCCCGGCACAGGTCCGTGATGCGCCCGCCCCACGCATTCCCGAGGACAGTGCTGTCCTCAGTGTGACAGCAACCCCTGTCCCATCAATTCCCACGCCCCACCCTGGCCTGCGCGGCACCTGGTGGAGGACGGGCTGGGTCTGGTGGGCTTCTCTTCTTCTGCTCCGGCCGTCCCTGCACCTTGGGACCATCCGGGGGCACCGAGCGTCCGGGCGGCGTCCCCAGGGCCGCGCTTGGCTCGACTCTGCGGGGCTCAGCCATGCGACAGGGCGGCCCACGGAAACAAAGGTTACGATTTTATTGATTGATTTTCTTATTTCAGGCGTCATTATTCACGGCAGACATTTTTGGTGGAGAAATTGCCTTGGAAATCGTTCTCCCGCATCACCGACAGAGGCCAACCCCTAAGGAAGGCCGGAGTCTCCGTACAGCCGCGGTGGGTGGGAGCCCTGCCATGCGCCGCTGACCAGGCTTGAGCGCGTCCCGCCCGGGTTCACCGGCGTCGCCCGGTATGGACGGAAGGACTTGCAGCACCGCCCACTGGTCTGCTCAGAGTTCTTTCTGCAGCTGGGGCCTAACAGCCACTAATCCACTTTATACCGAAGGACTTGACTGAAAAAATCCTTTGTTCCCATATGACTTATAAACAGAACACAGTATTTAATATTTTTATATACTTGTAATACAATCAATACTAGTGACATTGGAAACAATAAAAAAAAATCATACCATGTTCATTAAGGATTTTCTTCTGTCAAATACTATGCTATTCCTCAAATTTTTAAATTTTCCACATTTTTGTAACATAAAGTCATTCTGCTGTGACCATCACATGAGTCTCCTTGAGGTCATACTAGCCCAACAACACATTGGAGTGATAAGAATTTTTACCCTGGGCATCTATGATCGATAATAAAATTGTTATCCTAAAAGAATTTAGCTAAGAAATTGTTAAATAAAACAGTAATTCTTAAGACCTCGTCCTACTACAACAAAGCCACTTGTCAACAAAGACACATGCCAAGTGACTGGCATGGACTTACTGTGGTCTCTTCCCTTCTTCTGTTTCTTTTTCCAATCAGCAGCTCAGAGAAAAGATGGAGTAATTGAATTTTAGAATCCTGCCAGATTTTTTGTGGTAACAGAGCAGATGAACACTGTGGGTTCTATCGGATTAGAATCTCAGGCAAGACGCTAACAATTCAGTTCACTGGGCTGTTCCGTTATTTTCCATATTTAACAATTCTAACACACTAAAGTGGCAGCAGTTACTTTTCATCAACTGAGCATCTGATCTCAGGGACTTAAAACAGAAATAGATCTGTGGTTTGATTCTGAGTTTTGGTAACAAATTAGTGTCAAATATTTCTGAATAACCAACTTTCAAACCTTTTTGGCCAGTTCAAAAATACTGCCAACCTACGATTTGGTGTTAGTTCAATAGTCACTTTGTGCTAAAAATGAAAAACCCTAACTTCCCATAATCGAAGGATTTAATATTTGTCTAAATTACACGCAATTTTTATCAAGTAACAGCTACTACAAAAGGAATGACAGAAAAAAGTGACTTCACTAAAATATTTGACAGTATTATGTAGGAACTGGCACAGTTTTAATGTTTAATATTTAAAAACATGACTGACCAACGTCCAAGATGCTAAGTTACCATGTTCAGGAAAATGGGGGAAAAGAATCACTCTGAAAACGAACAATATAGCAATGATAAGAATGCACACTTTTTAATATAAAACCTGTGCACACACAGTAGTTGCAAAAAGCCATCAGGTCTTCTCTTGGCTTGTAAAAGCAGTATTCCAGATTTCATTGCAAATTAGCAACCTTCAGCTCTTTTGTGTGGCAGGTACCTTGTTTTCACCTTCCAGCTCTTCCACCCCAGCCTGCGTCATGAGGTCTGCAGTGTTTTTCTCCAGGTTGTCAATGCGGCTACTCATATCATCAATTCTTCCA
This sequence comes from Myrmecophaga tridactyla, assembly GCA_004026745.1. Classification (NCBI taxonomy): domain Eukaryota; kingdom Metazoa; phylum Chordata; class Mammalia; order Pilosa; family Myrmecophagidae; genus Myrmecophaga; species Myrmecophaga tridactyla. The sequence continues at coordinate 3,553 of PVIY010047121.1, forward strand.
ATGATCTGGTCCGATATATCTGAAATTTATCTTGCATCTGTTGCAGCAGTGTCTGCACCACCCAGGTGAAAGCCTGCAAGGTCTTGGGGCCAGTCTCATCCATCTCCCCAGTTCCCAGCTTGGCCAAGGTGTACGTTTTGAAAAGGAAGGGACAAAACATCATCACTCATAGATGATGTGATTGTTTTACATCAAAGACTCAAAAGAACCTCATTAGGTGTCTCGTGAAAATCAATTATATTTCTTTACACCAGCAGCAAGTACTTAGAAATCATAATATGTCATTTAAACAGGAACCATGGCAATCAATCTAACAAAAATCATGCAGAATTTACATCGAGAAAACAATAAAATTAATGGAAATACATTATAAAAGACAAATTAGAAATATACCATCTTAATGGATAGGAAGAAACAATGTAAAAAACATGTCAGTAGAGGAGGAAAGATGCAAGACCCAAGACCCTCTTGAAGAAGAGTAAGATGGGAACAGGTGCCCAGGGTTGGAGACTTATTGTGAAGCTGCAATAATGAAGACAATGAGATACAGTGCAGATAGGCAAACTGAGAGTGAGTCCACCGAGACAGATGAGGCTGGAAACGAACCCGCATAGATATGGAAATTTGGTCTGCAGCAGACGGGACCACGCGAGGGAGTTGTGGAGGAGAACCAGTGAATAACCAGGATGAGGGAAGTAATGTGGAAGAAATGTGAAATGGTATCCCTACCTCAAACTATACATTGAGATAGATTCCAGACAGATTAAAGATGGAAATGGGAAAATCAAACTAGAAGAAAATTTAGCTGTCTTTATGACCTAGGGATACGTCAGGATTTCTTAATCCTGACGTCCTACCTGTAAAGGCAGTTTGTTAAGTTAGGTTTTGTTCATGTTAAGAACTTGTGTTTGACTGAATGAAGCTGCATGTGAGAATGATAGAGGGAGGAGGGCTGGGGGCATAAATGAAATCAGAAAGAAAGATAGACGATTGAGATTGAGATGGTATAATCTAGGAATGCCTAAAATGTATAATGATAGTGACTAAATGTACAAATTTAAAAACTTTGCATGAGGAAGAACAAAGGAATGTTATTACTGCAGGGTGCTGAAAATAGATAGTAATTAATATTTTAAAATTTCAATTTATGTGTGAGACTAATGCAAAAAATATTTATTTGGTACAAAATTTATATTTTGACTAGTGCATTTCCTAATATAACTTATGTTGATAACTTGATTGAACACCATAAGTACTTGGAACCTTGGGTAGGACATGCAATTTTGTTGGTTTGTCCAGAGTGATGCCCCGATGAATCCCAGAGTGATTTGATCAGTGAGTGGAAAAGTATTTGCAAAGTCCCCTTTGGGGAATGGTGAGAACAGGGGAAAATTCAACTTCCCCAAGTTGAATTCTTGATATTCTTACAAGCAGTGTGGACAACCAAAGCCATAGGCTGAGCCCCCAGTCTTGGGGTTTGTTCATATGAAACTTAACCCCACAAAGGATAGGTCAAGCCTACTTAAAATTAGGCCTAAGAGTCACCCCCAAGAGAACCTCTTTTGTTGCTTGGATGTGGCCTCTCTCTCCAGCCAACACAGCAAGCAGACTCACCACCCTCCCCCTGTCTACGTGGGATATGACTCCCAGGGGTGCGGATCTTCCTGGCAGCGTGGGACAGAAATCCCAGAATGAGCTGAGATTCACCATTAAGGGATTGAGAAAAACTCTAGAATGAGCTGAGACCCAGCATCAAGGGATTGAGAAAACCTTCTTGACCAAAAGGGGGAAGAGGGAAATGAGACAAAGTGTCAATGGCTGAGAGACTCCAAACAGACTGGAGAGGTTATCCTGGAGGTTATTCTTACACATTAAGTAGACATCACCTTGTTAACCAAGATGTAGTGGAGAGGCTGGAGGGAACTGCCTGAAAATGTAGAGCTGTGTTCCAGTAGCCACGTTTCTTGATGGTGATTGTATAATGATATAGCTTTCACAATGTGACTGTGTGATGGTGAAAACCTTGTGTCTGATGCTTCTTTTATCTACCTTGTCAACAGACCAGTAGAACATATGGAATAAAAATAAGGAATAGGGGGAACAAATGTTAAAATAAATTTAGTTTGAAATGCTAATGATAAATGAAAGTGAGGGGTAAGGGGTATGGTATGTATAATCTTTTTCTTTTTCTGATATCGTTTTCTTTTTCGGTTGTCTTTTTATTTCTTTTTCTGAATTGATGCAAATGTTCTAAGAAATGATGAATATGCAACTATGTGATGATATTGAGAATTACTGATTATATATGTAGAACGGAATGATACGTTAATGTTTTTGTTCATTTGTTCTTAATTTTTTTAATTAATAAATAAATTAAAAAAAAAAAAAAGAACTTGTGTTCATTCGCGGACACCGGAAAGAAAGTGAAGATTCAACCTGCAACCTGGGATGTGATAACCACAGCACGTGTAAACTGAAAAAATAGTAACATCCAGACTACAAACAACTCCTGTATATAGTTAAGAAAAAGACAAGCAACCCAACAGAAGAATGGGTGAAAACCTTAAATAGACATTTCCCACGAGAGGAAACACGAATGGCAAATAAACACATTCAAACTCACCAGCAATCAGGGAAATGCAAATTGAGGTCCCAGCTAGAAATTTCTTACCATCCGCTGGATGGGAAAAATCAAGACGTTTGCCCATACCTAATTTTGGCAAGGAGATAGTTTTAAAAACCACTCGTTGCCAGTGAGAGTGTAAGTTGGAACAATCACGGGTGCATAATTGGAAACTGCCATGTGGAGCTGTGCGCTGGCTTTCCCTATGACAGCACGTCCCCTCCTGGGACATAAGCTAGGAAAACTCTTGCACATTCGTATCAGGGAAAGGGGAGGTTGGCCGTGGCCCTGTCCCCCGAACAGTGGAGGCGCGTGAGCCTCGAGGGGTCGGGTTCTGCAACGCTGACAGAGACAGCCAGCCCCAAACTGTGCCCATGATAATGCATTTTCCTGAAGCTCGACATGCAAAGCGAACCCTATATCACTGTGAGACACATACGTGTGCATGTGTGCCAGACGAAGGAAATGGCAAGCCCGAAGGTCAGGACGCGGTGGCACGCCTGCTGGCAGGTGCGAGGGGGGCCTGTTCTCCTAGGCGGGTGGTTTACGGACGGGCTTCAACTTATGACTGTGCTTTGCGGTCCTGTCACACGTTCCTCTTATATACTAAGTGCACTGAAACAGGACAGCAGAGAAACCCTGGGCAAATGCCTGCCCTGCGCCGGGCTCTGCGCCGGGGCACCCAGTGGCTTTGCAGCTCAGCCCACGAGGGCATCACGTGTCCAGCCGTGGCCTTGGGCCCTGGGAAGGCAGCGTGGCCCCACCAGGGCGGGCTCTCCAAAGGCAGGAGATGTCCTCGCGCAGCATGTCGTTCCACTCACGTGACCTGCTCCTGCCCCCCGCACCCCCCCCCGATGGACACAAGTCCAGGTACTAGAGCGAGAGGGGCCTGAGTAAACACGAGGACGTGCCATCACTCCCCCAGGCTTCCTGCGGGAGCCCATCTGGCTGATGGGACATGCAGCGCAAAGGGGCCCTCCCTGCCCCGCAGGGTCCTGGGTGCCCCACGGAGGCAGTTCCCGGGCCAGCCACACTGTCACCGGAGGACACCGTGCCACGTCCACACCACGGGACAGCCACGTCCACGCCCAACGCCTCTGGTGGCAGGAACTCCACGAGCCGCCTGCACCGCTGGACATCTCTGCTGAAGGCGAAAGGCTGTGTCTTCATGTGTTGGCCCCAGAGGCCTCAGTCACGCTGTCTGTCTGTCCTTCTGTCCGTCTCTTGCCTGCCCTCTGTCTAGCTCTGCTTCCCGCCTCCCTAGCCCCTCCCCGTCCTCACAGGGCGTGGTGCTGGCACTGAGCACAGCTGCCCGGGTGAGGTCTCCTCAGCGTGCTCCTTCCAGAAGCCAAGGGTGGAATTCCCAGGGAAAGCGAGATGTGTGTGGCCGGGACGTCCCCATGGCGTCGCTGTCCCTGTGGCCGGGGCTTCCCGGTGCCCGTTGCTGTCCCCATGGCGTGGCCGAGCGCAACTCAGCTCCGTGGAGGCTCCCTGTTGCTGGGGGGACGCTGTCAGGGCTCAGGCCACCCGGGCTCCGGTGCTGTGCTCCTTAGGTGCGCACGTCTCAACTCGTCTCTTCAGAATTTCGCATAATGGTCAGTGTTTTATGTGAAAATGCCAAGGCTGACGAACGGCTCGGAGTGCTTTATTTAAAAACTGAGTGGGCCAATTTGAAAATGAAGAAGTGGCGTTTTATCAGCTCCCGATATATTTACATGCACAGTCCATCATACGAGGGCAGAACCGAGAGGCCAAGCGCGTGGTCACTGAGCCCGACGGTGACGCCTGAGCTGCCCGCCGCGCTCACACCGAGCAGACCCAGCCGGGCCTGCGGCCAGTAAGCCCTAGGCATGGGTAGCGTGTGCCAAGCCATGATCTAACGATGGAGATTTGGGGGCATTGCTGGGAGAACGTGGCCATGTCCCGGAACGCGAGGCCCCATGACTGTCCCAGCAGGCCGCTTGACTTGTCAGAGCTCATTTTTCTTCAATCAGCTTAAAATGAGGCGGTCAAGTGGATACATGGACACGTGCCCAGGCCAGCCCCTGCCCCCACGCTTATGTAGTTCTCGTAACCAATGACATATTTTACACTGAGTCCCAAACCGCTGATTTCTCATTGCATTTTGTGCATTTGCCTTTTAGATCCTGTAGGAGGTGGAAAGTGGAGTTACAAATTAAAAATACCATGGGACTGGTGCACCCAGCTTGGGCAGGCCTGAGAAACGGCAGGACTGGTGCTTACCCCGGGGCAGGACTGGTTCCGGGGGACCACGGGGGCGCAGGCTCGGCCCCCATGAGCGGCCCCTCGTGGAGCTGTGAGGAGCCATCCTGGTCCCCCACTCCCCGCCGTCCACCAGAGGCTGGACAGGGCCCCCGAGGGATCCTGGCGGGGCTGGAGGGACTCTGCCTCTCCAGCCATGACCCTAGGGCCTCTGCGGGGCTCAGCTCATGTGAAGGACAGCTTGTCCATGTCGCTCTGGGAATTACAGGTCAGCAGTGCCAGGTCCACAGAGCATGGCCAGGAGCCTGGGGGGGTCGCTCTAGGGCCGGGCTTACCGCTGAGGACAAGTCCTGTTTAGCGGGTCACCGCTGCTGGCTTCAGCTCTGTGTGCTGGAGCCAGGTTGGAATCTGCGCTCTGACGCGCCACGTGGGGCCACCGACCGCACGGCCACCTCAGCTGCTCTGTCCAGCAAACCGGGCGGCAGCTGTGAGGCCCGGATGGCTGCGGCGTGAGCCTCAGGCGGGCAGGGAGGAGCCTTTGCCCTCTGCTGGGCAGCTGGTACCACATGTGCCCAGACCTGGCTCGGCGACGCATGCGTCCTCCGTGGGTGACACTCGTGGAGCAGAGCTGTGCACAGCTCTGCGCAGGGGCTGCAGCCCCCCCGGAGACACTGGGGACCCCCCGGCCACCAGCCAGGGCTCAGCCAGCTTAGGAGAGTTGTTCATGTCTAAGGAGTCCATTTGCTGTAGCTCGGGCATTTAGGCTTTTAAAAACTCGTTTTATGGGTGGAAGATCAGCCGGGCAGGTAGCAGTGTAGTCTCATTTTAAAGAACTTTTAAAGTCGAAGGGTAATTATTTAACCGCAAATACTACAAGTTTGCTTCAGCTTTTCTTTTCACAAAGCAATTAGATTTGAATGGGTCAGGCTAGCTCTCTCTTTTGGAAAAACAAATTTGAATAATCCATGCTGAAATTGCAGGTGAGAGGAGTTTCATAGCTCTGAATGATGTGCATTAATACAGCTCCTTATTCCTTTAAAATGTGGTAAGGGTAAAGAAAATAGCTCTTGAAAACCAATAGGTACTGGTACTGACTTTTTTTCCTACTTTCACCTAGTCCTGTTTTTCCCCCCGTTTCGTTGTGAATACTAACTAAATTTGACCAAGAAAATATTTATGCCTGAAAACAATGTTTGGCCTTTTAAACATTGTTTAACCAATAGGCTATAAATCCTCCGTCTGCCTTGATCAAACATCCCTGGGCGTGTTGTACCATTTCCATTGTTCTGCTCTCTTAAAAATAGTCCTTCTCCAAGAACAGCCTTGCCCTTTTTATGTGTGAGCATTTTCATTTTCAGTCTCACTTGTGATTCTTTCTTGCCCAAAGGAGAGAAAGCAGTTTCGGTAATTGCTTAACTTAATTGATTTCTAATCACAGGATTAGCTCTGGGGCTCTGTTTCCCTCTCAGGTCTTTTCTTCTATCTAGAAAGCATGGTCAAAGCTTTGGTAGAAACACTTTCTCTTAAGCAGTTCCTCAGCTTTAGTTACCAGACCTGGTGATTAAAATATAATGTCTGCACGGGAGGGTTGTTTACACCATTTGAAAAATAAACGTATTTGTGCCTTTGAATAACAACAAAAGAACAGTGGTACTGGCACTTATATTCACTAACGTCGTTATCTTTATTGGAAATCTTCACTTCTTCTTGTGGCTTCAGTCCATTGTTTACTGCACCTTCCTTTCAGCCGACAGAACTCCCCTTAGCATTTTATGTAAGATTGGTCTAGTGGTGACAAAGTCCCTCAGCTTTTGTTTACCTGGTAATGTTTTAATTTCTCCCTCTTTTTTGAAAGAGTTTTCTGGATACAAAATTCTTCATTGGCACATTTTGCTTTCAGCACTGTACATGTGTCATCCCATTGCCTTCCTGCCTCTGTGGTTTCTGATGAGAAATTGGCATTTAATCTTCTCGAGGCCCCTTTGTACCTGACATGCTGCTTCTCTCTTGCAGCTTTCAGAATTCTCTCTTTATCTTTGGCATTTGACGGTTTGATTATAACATGACATGGTGTGTCTATTTGGATTTATCCTGTCTGTAGTTCTTTGAGTTTTGAACGCAAATATCCATATCTTCTGTTAAATCTGGAAAGTTTTCTGCCATTTTTTTTTTCTTTGAATAGTCTCTCTGCCCTTTCTCTCTTTCTTTCCCTTCTGGGACTCCCATATCGTTACACTTGGTTGGGGTCCCACAGGCTCTGCAGGCTCAGTTCACACTTCTCATCCTTTCTGCCCCTTGCCTGGATAATTTCAATGGACTCTGATGCCTTCTGCTCTGATCCCGATCCGCTGTGGAACCCTCTAGGGGAATTTTAGTTCCTCTCACTGTGGTCTTCGGCTCTGTTTGCTCCTCTTCATCATTTCTATCTCTCTGTTGTTATTCTCTTTGTCTTCACGCTCTGTTTTCCTGATTTCCTTTGGTGCTTTGTCCATGTTTTCCTTTAGCTCTTTGAGCATATTTAGGACAATAAGAGAAAACCTTTTTTCTGGTGTGCCCCGGGCCTTGTCCTCCTCACTGTTAGTTTATAATGCTTTAATCTTCTCCCTTGCCAGGACCATCAGTTCCTGTTTCTTTGTATGTTTTGTAACATTTTCTTGAAGCCTGGATATTTTGATATTTTAATGTGTTATTGCTGGAATTCAGACTCTGAGATGTCTGTCCTTAAGCTTGTATCCAGCTACTGCTGTGATAGAGCATCCCTTGAATGCCACGAGTGAACAAATGATAAGAACGACTGACCTGCTAGCTCTCCTTAGGGCTTATCCATACAATGAGTTTAGGGAAAAGCTCCAGGCCAAAGCACAGGGCCTTGTATGCGCTTGTATCCCAAGGAATTCTGCCATCTACATGGATATGAATGTCCCTTCTTCCCAAGGAAACAGTTTCTTCACGATCCTGACACTGCACAGCCAGCAATCCTTTGTTCCAGGCAGCCACTTCCCTGCTTCCTGACGGCGTGAGGTGGGCGAGCTCCGTGAGCCCGTTCTACATGCAGGCCAAGTTCTGGACAGCGAGTCCCTCAGGCCACCACCAGACGGCTTGGGCCAGATGTCCCTGCTTCCCCAGGGTCACTCTGTTCTCTCTGGAGCCGGGACCAGGGATTCCCACGTGCTGAGCCCGTGAGGGATGGAGGAGAGCCGGCCAGGGCGCCGCGGGATCCCACCACAGTTTAGTGGCCTTTTTCTTGATTGGGTGCTTGCCCTGTCACTGCAGTCCTTCGTTTTCTGGAACTCTGAGAAAGACGTTTCTGCCAGTTCCTGCAGGTCGTTCAGTGTTTCATGCGGGCAGCTCACTCTGCTGCCCTGATTGGCACGGAGACCTCGAATCTCCTTCTAGGACTGGCCTTCTCTGGGGATAAAAAAAATATACACATTTCACTATAAGTATGGCTTTTGGTAGGTTAAATCTCTGTGGTTAGTTATTCTTCGCTCCATCAATTACTTCATAGACAGACAGACAGACAGTTGATACACAGAACTGGAAACACAGACTATTCAATTTCAAAATAATATTACACTGAATTGTTTACCAAACTCAGCTTTCCTGGGTGGGAAGCTAAAGGGGGCAGGAAGAGCGCAGGATTGCGTGTGGAAGCTTCTGGCACCAGCTGTGGCCACTCAACCTTTCCAGCCTCAGTTTCCTTCTATTTAAACGACGTGCAGGGGACAGAGGCCACGGCCTCCTCCCCACGGGTGCCACCTCTCATCCTGGCATCGCTTTCTGCTCTGCGCCCAGGGAAGGAAAGCTGGTGAGTGCGGCTGCCTCCAGTGTGGCTGTAGCCCCTGGACTTCACACTCGGGGCACTGGGCAGCCAGGTCTATGCCATGCGGGAACCTCAGGCTGTGACGCTCCTGCATCTGGGGGACCCACAGGTGCAGCTTCCAGCCGTGTCTATGCAGCTGCAGCTTCGTGCCACCCGTGACCCCACCGAGAGGAGGCACGACCTGTCTCCACAGGCACCTCTCTGTTTGGGGACTTCCCGTCAGGAGGCTTTCCCTCGAGCCATAGCTGCAGGACAGTTTGTTAGTTCCTCTTGCTTCTACCCTGCTTCCCAGGGAGGGTAGAGGCTTTTTCGCCCAGGTCCAAGGCCTCTTCTCATGCCATTTATGTGCTCTGCAACAGCCTCTCTTATTTCTGTGCATCACTCCTCTGTGAGCCCCCAAAGCAAGTGCAATGTCCAGGAGTCCAGGACGTCCAGCATTGGTGCTGGTCACCTGATTTGCTTAGACTCAGAACCAGCACCAGAATCTCTTTTTTTTTTTTATGTTGAATTTTTTTTTTTTTTTTTTTTTTACATGGGCAGGCACCAGTAAACGAACCCGGGTCCTCAGGCATGGCAGGCAAGCATTGTTGCCTGCTGAGCCACTGTGGCCCATGTTGAATTTTTTAATGCGATTCTATTGAGATATTCACATCACATAAAATCTTCCAAAGTGTACAATCAGTGGCTCACAGTATCATCACATAGTTGTGTATTCATCACCACAATGAATTTTTAAACATTTTCATTATTTCAAAGAAATAAGAGTAAAAATAAAAATAAAAAAAAGAACACCTAGACATTCCATACCCCCATCATCCCCTATTATTTATCTATTTTTGTCTTAATTTTCTTACTCATCTGTCCATACACTGGATAAAAGGAGCATCAGACACAAGGTTTTCACAATCACACAGTCACATTGTAAAAGCTACATCATTTTCAAGAATCAAGGCTACTGGAACACAGCTCTACAGTTTCAGGTACTTCCCTCCAGCCACTGCAATAGTCCACAAACTAAAAAGGTCTATCTATATAAAGCATAAGAACAACTGCCAGGATAACCTCTCAACTCTGAAATGTCTCAGCCACTGACACTTAATTTAGTCTCATTTCTCTCTTCCCCGTTTTGGTCAAGAAGGCTTTCTCAATCCCATGATGCTGGGTCCTGGTTCATCCCAGGAGTTTTGTCCCACACTGCCAGGGAGATTTACACCCCCATGAGTCATGTCCCACAGAGGAGGGAGGGCAGTGAGTTCACCTGCCGAGTTGGCTTAGAGAGAGAGTCCACATCTGAGCAACATAAGAGGTTCTCTGGGGGTGACTGTAGCCATAATTATAAGTAGGCTCAGCCTCTCCTTTGCAGGAATAAGTTTCATAGGTACAAGCCCCAAGATAGAAGTCTTGGCCTCTTAAATTGGCAGTCCCCAATGCCTGTGAGAATATCAATAATTCCCCAGGTGAGGAAATTTAATATTTCCACATTGTCCCCCATCCCTCCACGGGACCTTGCAGATACTTTTTTATTTTCTGGGATGTATTACTCTGGGATGTACTGGGGCATCACACTAACCTGAACAAACCAATAAGATCTCACTGCCTATTCAAGATTCCATGTAGTTATGCTGTTCAAGTAAACTGACCATACAAGTTAAATTAGATAGTGGATGTGCTGGTTTGAAAGGAGTTATGTACCCCAGAAAAGCCATGTTTAAATCCGGATCCAATCTTGTGGGAGCAGCCGTTTCTTTTAATCCCTGTTCAGTATTCTAGGTTGAAAACTCGACTGATCTCCACGGAGACGTGCCTGACCCAAATGTGGGTATTAACCTTGGATTAGAGGGAGATGTGGCTCCGCCATCCCAGGTGGGTCTTGATCAGTTTCCTGGAATCCTTTAAAAGAGGAAACATTTTGGAGAGAGTCCCTTTTTAGAGCCACGAGGACCGCGAGAGCCCACGCAGCCACAGACCTTTGGAGATGACCGCCTCTGCGGCAGCTTCATGAAACCAGAGGCCTGGAGAGGAAGCCAGCAGACATCACCATGTCGCCATGTGCCTTTCCAGCTGAGAGAGAAACCCTGAACTTCATCTGCCTTTCTTGAGTGGAGGTGACCTCTTGTTGGTGCCCTAATTTGGATATTTCTATGGACTTGCTTTAATTTGGACATTTTCATGGCCTTAGAACTATAAACTAGCAACTTAACAAATTCCACCCTTTTACAAGCCATTCCACTTCTGTTATCCTGCATTCCAGCAGTTAGCAAACTAGAACAGAGGCACCAGAATCTTGACTGTGCCTTTAGGAGTAAGTATGGTTCTGGCTGCAAGAAAGAAAATTCACAATTTAGTTGACAAACAAAAAAAAAAAACAATGTATCATCACTCTTAGCAACAGGTCTGGGGTAGAGTGGCTCCCAGTTGACTAATTTGCTGAGTGAAGACCTCATCCAGAACCCAAGGCAGGGTAATTTCATAGCAGTAAGCTGTTCTCAGCATGCTGGCTGGTCCTCATGATTGCAAAATGGCTGCAGATGTTCCAGGCACCACATCTTATTCTGACAGTGTCAGCAGAAGAATTGAGATTTCCCCGTGTGCTTTCTTTGTTAGCAAAAAACTCTTTTCCTAGTCCTTTTCATGCCCACCTCTCCACCCCCATGGCCAGATCTTTGCTTGTGTGTCATTGACCAGATTTGTGCCAATGTTGTACTTTCACCAGTTACTGGCAAGAGGAATAAGACTGCCACAGCTAGTTTTATTTAATGATATTTCGTTTTATTTGGCTGGTTTATATGAAGATATAACAAGAGGTTCTGATTAATAAATAAATAAATGCCTTCTTTTTGTGGCTAACAGAGTCAGGTGGTATTAAGGCTTTAGAATTAACCTCTGTCTGGAGGTTTCTGGAAAGCCCCTAGGGTCGTAAATTACTTTTATGTGGGAGAAGAATCTTTACCAACTTAATCTGTAATATTTTCTCTAAGATTCCCACATTTGTTAATGTCCTTGGCCCTTCAAGAAATGAAATTTTTTTACGACCAGTCTTAAGGCACAGAGCTGTCCCAGACCAGTTTTCCTTGGAGTCCTTTGTCGCTGTCATTCCCACGTGGACATCAAATGCTTCAGGACCTTTTACAGCTAACTAAATGGAATTTTTGCATTGTCAATATCCCATCATATTCTGGTAAGAAAGGGACATGGTCCTAGATATTAATTCCCTCCAGAGATGCATAAGCTATATCAATTTATCCAGTTAAAATTTTTTCTTGTCAAAATTGTAAAACATCAACTTTGGTCATTAAAAAGTAAAGGAACTTACTAAAGACACTTTCCATATTACTTCCTGTTTGCTCTCATTGTTCTGTACACAGGGCCAATGAATACGCGTCATTTATAATCTACAGAATTGTTGCTTTTAACACGTCCTGATGATATATTAGCTTACAATGCATATTATGATCTCTCATGGGATTTTTCTTTGCTTTTGAAGGTTGAAGTTCAATGGGGACAAAATGCCACTTATGTCGACAAAATGGTTTATGTCGATTAAAATAGTCATAATGAAGTTAGTTTATTCCAACCCTTTCTTCCTAAGTAATTAATTTTTGTTTTCTTCATCTTGAGCTAGGCAAGGTACTTTTTTGGGGGGAGTAACATAAAGTTCCCCCCTTTAAAGGTACACTTGGGTGGTTTTTAGTATATGTACAAAGTGGTGCATCTGATGCACCGCTATTAAATCCAGAATATTCTCAAGTCCCCCCCAAAGAAATCCTGTCCCCCGCCCTCGCATGCCCGGTCCCCGAAGCACAGCCGGCTCTGACCCTCGGTGGCTGGCCACTTTGAAGTCCGCGTGGGTGGACAGCGCAGGACGCGGCCCCGGCGGTGCGGTGTGGACGAGGCCCGCCCGCATCCTGCCGGCTTCCGGTCCTGCACCGCGCCGCGCGGCCCTGGGCCCAAACCGAGGCGCTGTCCGCGCGACAAGAGGGCGCCCCGCTTCTTCCCCACCGGGGCTCGGCCCGCCGACGGACGCCCTGCGGGACCTGGGCCATCAAGAAACGTGGCTACTGGAACACAGCTCTACATTTTCAGGCAGTTCCCTCCAGCCTCTCCATTACATCTTGGATAACAAGGTGATATCTACTTAATGCAAAAGAATAACCTCCAGGATAACCTCTCGACTCTGTTTGGAATCTCTCAGCCATTGACACTTAGTCTCATTTCACTCTTCCCCCTTTTGGTCAAGAAGGTTTTCTCAATCCCTTGATGCTGGGTCTCAGCTCATTCTAGAGTTTTTCTCAATCCCTTGATGGTGAATCTCAGCTCATTCTGGGATTTCTGTCCCATGCTGCCAGGAAGATCCACACCCCTGGGAGTCATGTCCCAGGTAGACAGGGGGAGGGTGGTGAGACTGCTTGTTGTGTTGGCTGGAGAGAGAGGCCACATCTGAGCAACAAAAGAGGTTCTCTTGGGGGTGACTCAGGCTTAATTTCAAGTAGGCTTGACCCATCCCCTGTGGGGTTAAGTTTCATATGAACAAACCCCAAGAGTGGGGGCTCAGCCTATAGCTTTTTTTTTTAACATGGGCAGGCACCAGGAATCGAACCCGTGTCCTCTGGCATGGCAGGCAAGCGTTCTTGCCACTGAGCCACCATGGCCCGCCGCAGCCTATAGCTTTGGTTGTCCACAATGCTTGTGAGAATATCAAGAATTTGACTTGGGGAAGTTGAGTTTTCCCCCGTTCTCACCTTTGCAAATACTTTTCCACTCACTGATCAAATCACTCTGGGATTTATCAGGGCATCACCTGGACAAACCAACAAAATCTTATGTCCTATACAAAGTTCCATGTACTTAAGGTGTTCAATCAACTATCTACATAGGTAGATGCACTAGTCAAAGTATAGATTTGTACCAAATCAACATTTTTTGCTTTAGTCTCACACATTAGTTGAAATTTTAAAATATTAAAAATTTAAAAAATATTAAGTACCATCTATTTTCAGCACCCTGCAGTAATGACATTCCTTTGTTCTTCCTCATGCAAAAACATTTTTTAAATTTGTACATTTAGTCACTATCATTATACACTCTAGGCATTCCTAGATTACACCATCTCAATCTTTATCGTCTATCTTTCTTTGTAATTTCATTTATGCCCCAGCCCTCCTCCCTCTATCATTCTCACATGCAGCTTCATTCAGTGTTTTAACATAATTGTATTACAGTTATGTAATATTGTGCTGTCCATTTCTGAGTTTTTATATTCAGTCTTGTTGCACAATCTGTATCCCTTCAGTTCCAATTACCCAATATCTTACCCTATTTCTATCTCCTGATGGTCTCTGTTACCAAGGAAATATTCCAAGTTTATTCACTAGTGTCAGTTCATATCAGTGAGACCATACAGTATTTGTCCTTTTGTTTCTGGCTAATCACACTCAGCATAATGTCCTTAAGGTCCATTCATGTTCTTACATGCTTCATAACTTTATTCTGTCTTACAGCTGCGTAATATTCCATCTTATGTAAATGTCACAGTTTGTTTAGCCAACTGTCTGTTGATGGACATTTTGGCTGCTTCCATCTCTTGGTAATTGTTAATACTGCTGCTATAAACATTGGTGTGTAAATGTCCATTTGTGTCCTTGGCCTCGTGTCCTTTGAGTAGAGACAGCATATAGATGGGTCCTGTTTTTTAATCTATTCTGCCAGACTATGTCTTTTGATTGGAGAGTTTAATCCATTAACATTCAGTGTTATTACTGCATGGGTAGTACTTTCTTCTACTATTTTGCCTTCTGGATTTTATATGTCATATCTAATTTTCCTTCTTTT
>PVIY010047122.1:0-18054 GCA_004026745.1 Myrmecophaga tridactyla
AAAAAAAAAAAGTTCAATGATACCTAGGTTCCAAAATGAAATAGGCTACGCAATCACGGTAAGTGAATTACCAAAACCTGAGAGTGCTTGCTTGAGCTCGTTCTTGTCAATCATGCCGGAATTGTCCCTGTCGTACGTGCGGAAGACGTTCTGCCAGTCTGTGATGTACTTCCAGACGCCTGTGAACTCGCTGAAGTTCACGCCAGCCTTGTTCTCTCGGTCAAACATGGCTGAGAGGAGAAAGAACACAGGAAGTGCCTGTCAAATTCAAGTCCTTCAAGCAGCCAGAGATGCGGTTACAGCAAAGTCGCTTCAAAGCTCCCCCAGCAGACCTTGGGTTCCCTGAGGAGCCCCGCAAGGACCCCGCCCACTGATCACTAACGGAAAAACATCAGCTGATACAAGTTTATGAGCTGCACTGGGGTTAGATTCCCAAAAGGATTGTGACTTTTGCCTGTAGCGGGGTGGAGACCCTAAATAATGCTGGGAGACCATGCAAAGGAAAGTGCAAAACATGCTGGCAGGCCCAGAAACAGAGCTTTACACAGAAGCAGGCTCTCCAAAAGCACATACACATGTGGTCCTTGCTCCAAAACAGGAGGAACCGAGGTGAAGAGAAACTGAGGGGACCTCCAGCTTTCTCAGGCCATAAATTCTGGACCCCAAAACACAGCCCTAACCCACACCAGTGCCCCTCTCGTGTGTTCCCAGGGGACTCTCATCTACAAAGGAAGGGTCAGGAGCCTCAAGTACAGGGAAGCCTAGTTGCACGATTTTAAAAAAAGGCCCTGGTCAGACCATCTTACTAGCTTTGTGTTTTTTTGGCATGGACAGGCGAGAATTCTGCCAATGAGCCACCACTGCAACGCCCTCTTATTAGCTTTTCATCTTTTAAGATAAAACCTGCCTCTCATTAAAAAAAAAAATCAGTCTAAGGCAGGCAATGGTGGCTCAGAGGCAGAATTTTCACCTGCCATGCTGGAGATCCAGGTTTGATTCCTGGAGCCTGCCCATGCCAAAAAAAAGTAAAATCAGTCTAGCTCCACATTCAAATCTATAACTGTATTTACACGTAATTGTAAAATGGCCAAAAAATATATACATAAAAATTCAGTCTATACTGCTTCAGGGAAAATGATAAATAATTAGTTTTTTTTCAAGTACAAAGGCTGAAATGAGACTGCAACATAAGTGCTCTCAGTTTAGTCCAATTAATGAAATTTCACATAAAAATAACATGACAAGCTGAATACTGTTTCCTCCAAACAGCTGATGGCATGCTGGCAGTCCTAGGCTGCGTGGAACGTCCAGTACTGGGGTGCACTGGCAGCTGCAGGCCCGCAGACACTCTCCGACCATAGAGCCCGGCTGAGAGGAGGCCGCGGAGATGGGGAGGCAGGGTGGACAGCGGCCCAGAAGCGAGGCCCGGTCACCACGATGCCACCACCCTGTGACGCAGGTATGAAGAAGTGCCCGCGATCAACAGGGAAGGACAGCTGGTAACAGAATTCTTTAAAAAGCCCCCAAGCTACAATAGCAACAGAAGTCAGAAAACTGTATGAAACACACTTTGCAATACACTGCTGAACTTACAGGAAAATAAGGAAATAGGGAATCCTCAAAAGAAAAAAAAAAGGCGAACTGAACTGGAGCACAGCGTCAGGCTGCTCCGGGAAAAGTCCCCTAAGGGGAACAGTGTATTTGGGCGAGGGGGACCGAAACACAAAGAAGAAAGGAAACTAAGGCTGCAGAGTTTGCTCTGCTCAGCCGGGTGGGCTGCAGGAGAGCCTTGCTGACGGACTGTAAAGCGTGCACTCCCCTGGGAGGGCAGGCTACCCTCCCAGGAGACGTGCTCTGATAAACTTATCTAGGGCCCGGGAAGCGCCTCTTGGGCCCAACCCAGTTCCCAGAGGACCACCTGGGCCCGGTCATGTAAGCTAACTGGACTCTGGCCACTACCGTGCAAAAACACCACACAGGCCGCCTGCAAGCAGTTAGATTTCGGAATCACGCCCAAGAGGAGGAGGCTCTGCCCAGGGCTTTCCAGGATTTCCCAGTGTTCTTCTCTGGGAGTTAGTAAATTCCTGCCTGGTGATGTAATTGACTTTATTTTTCTGTCTTTCTTCTATTAATCAGTAAATAACTATTTGCTTAAATCCGAGCGAGCACCCCTACTCACAAATCTGACCATGTTCAAAGTGAAGCCTCACCCCACACCTTCACCCAACTATGGAGTCAGGAGGGTAGACTTTAAAAAGGACCCAACCTCCAGCAAAGGAAAACTTCCAGAAATCAAGGGGTGGGCTAATCTGATAAATTTTTCCTAAGAATATGCAGCCACAGGCCCATCTTCATGTGCAGTTCAAATCCATGTTACCTGCACAGCCGTGAAACCTCAAACTGAGAAATAAACACAGCCCCAGGCTGGCCACACCCCGATCCCTAGCGGAAATAAACACAAATCCTCTCTGAAAGAACACACCTGCAGACTGGGTCTTGGAATGTGCGCTAAAAACATTAAAGACACCCATGTAAAATATTCGATGAAACATAAAAGGACACACAAAAATGTCAAGCTATCAGATACTATAAAAAATGACCAGGTAAAAAGCAAACAAACAAAAACAAGAACAACCAGGTAAGCATTCTTTAGTTCAACACCCATTCTCAAAATAAAAAAGTCAGAAGGCGCACTGCTTAAAGATCCTCGTAGACTGGGAGACGGATCAAAGGAGAAGGAGGAGTTATAACAGAGAAAATGGGATTTAACTAATGACATGACTGATGAATCACTCCATTGGTATTTCTTCTAGTCCCAGTGTTTTGGAGCAGACAGAAGGAAAAATCTGAAATAGTGGAATGGTAACCCATAAAAAACTCTGAAATCCACTCTGTAACTACTTGTTGAAGTGTGCTTTGAAAATCATTGTTTTTTCTTTCTTTTCTTTGTATATATGTTATATTTTACAATAAAAATGTTTCAAAAACAACCAGGCAAGACTTGAAAAATAACTAAATAACTTAGGGGAAAATCTACCAAGAATAAGTTAAACATGAAATGAGACAAAGTGTCAATGGCTGAGAGATTCCAAACAGAGTTGAGAGGTTATCCTGGAGGTTATTCTTACGCATTAAGTAGATATCACCTTGTTATTCAAGATGTAATGGAGAGGCTGGAGGGAACTGCCTGAAAATGTAGAGCTGTGTTCCAGTAGCCATGTTTCTTGAAGATGATTGTATAGTGATACAGCTGTCACAATGTGACTGTGTGATTGTGAAAACCTTGTGTCTGATGCTCCTTTTATCTACCTTGTCAACAAAGGAGTAGAACATATGGAATAAAGATAAATAATAGGGGGAACAAATGTTAAAATAAATTTAGTTTAAATGCTAGTGATCAATGAAAGCAAGGGGTAAGGGGTATGGTAGGTTTAATCTTTTTTTTTCTTTCCTGTGTTCGTTTTATTTCTTTTTCTGAATTAATGCAAATGTTCTAAGAAATGATGAATATGCAACTAAGTGATGATATTGTGAATTACTGATTATACATGTTAATGTGTTATTTGGTTTGTTAATTTTTTTAATTACTAAATAAATTTTTTAAAAAAAGAATAAGTTAAACAGATCAAAGCGTTAGTGAAGGAGGTAAACGATAGGGAGGGTAGAATGAAAGACGCAAGCAGCACCACTTCTAGCTAAGGAGAAGTAAAGGAAAGGAGAGAAAAAAAGGAGCAGCTCTTGTCAGGCAGCACAAGAAGACATTTTTACTTACATATGATTGACCGGACAGTCACAGGGTTAAACGGAGTCCATGTACCTGAAAAGAAACAACCGGGATTAAACTGTAAGAAAAGCATTTCTACAGACACCTGTAAGGGCTTCAGCCAGGGCACTAGAAGCAGAGGGAAAGTAAGTGGCATGCGGGAAGCCCCGAGGACAGTGGTTCTCAGCAGGGCAGCAGAGCCCCCCAGGCGCCCCAGATACTTCTGGAGAGATCCTGCAGACACCAGCAGGACTCCCTCAGGTCCTGCAGACATTCAAAGCAGTTCATAATTATTGAGCCTGGAAGCTCATTTTTGTTCCACAGACAACCAAGAACACAACCACCAGAAAAACTGAGAAGACCACACTTGGTTTTTCGGTTTTTCAGTAACTGCTCACCACTTCAGAAAATCCCATCACTACTCATAGTATCTAAGTCACCAACACACACTCCTACAGAAGCACACCTCTGTAGAGGCAGCATTCACAGCCATTCTACCTGTAGGCGCAAGCATCGGATTACTGCATGTTTTTCCCCAGTAATTCTGCCTATGCATACTGAAAAACATACAATAAACCTACTTCTAAGTTCTTCTCCAGAGTTATGTCTGGACATAGTGCTAGTACCCTTGAAAGTGTAAACAAGCAGGCACTTCAGAACAATCACAGGGAATTACCAGAGACTTGTCATAAAGGGACCACTGATCTGAAGACCTGAGACCTCTGCATTGAACCTTTGTCAACTGTGTATCTTTATGCCCAAGAATCCATTTCCATAATGACTTTGTACCTTTATTTTATACTCACTAAGAACAAACTGAAAGATTTTTACAGACATGTGAGGGGATAAATGGAGAGAGATTCTGTGTTTATGGACAGGAAAACTTGATATTAGGATGTCAATTCTTCCCAAACGACCTACAGATCCAATGCAATTCCAACTGAAATCCCAGCAAGTTATTTTGTGGATACTGACAAACTGATTCTGAAATTTATAGGGAAAGGGAAAAAAACTCAGAATAGCCAGCATAATACTAAAGATTGACACCATAAAGCTACAGTGGCCCATCAGTGTGGTACTGGCCAAAGAGTAGATACAGCAATGGCACAAAGCAGGGCCAGAAATAGAATGACACTCTGTCAAGGTCTTTAACAAAGAAGCAAAATCACAGAAGTTTCACTCACTAAGATTACTTTCCAGAAATCTACACCCTCCAGATGGGCCCCTGGACCAGCTAAGTCCTGAAACCCAGAGGGGCCAGCCCTCCCAGAACATCAGCTGGTTCCATCCCCCATCCCATACTATCAACAGCCCTTCCCAACACGAGAAAGTTAGACTGGGCAGAGCCCAACTACCTTAAAGACTGGGAGAAGGATCAAAGGAGAAGGAGAAGTTATAACAGAGAAGACAGGATTTAACAAATGAGTGTGAGTGCTGGACCATTACACTGATATTTCTTTTAGTCTCCAGTGTCTTGGGGCAGCTAGAAGGAAAAACCCGAAATTGTGAAACTGGAACCCATACCAAACTCTGAAATCTGTTCTATAACCACTTGTTACAATGTAGTCTGATATTTATTGCTCACAATAAATGGTTCACAATAAGGTTCACGATAAAAAAAAAGTTTTTTAAAAAAGCTTATATGAATATACCCACAATGAAGCTGGACACTGCACTTTGCAGGCATTTAATACCTTGCTTATATTACAGTTAAACACGCCTGAGGGTCCAGCACCACTCAGGCTGCAGAGGATAAAGACCTCGTGACGTCTGAATAGAAAGCCATGGTCACCTCATTTGCTGGTTTGAAAGGACGTGTGTCCCCTAGAAAAGCCTTGTTTTAATCAAATCCCATTTCATAAAGGCAGAATAATCCCTATTCAATACTGTATGTTTGAAACTGTTATCAGATCATCTCCCTGGGGGTGTGATTTAATCAAGAGTGGTTGTTAAGATGGATTAGGTGACAACATGTCTTCACCCATTCAGGTGGTCTTGATAAATTTCTGGAGTCTTATTAAAGAGGAAACATTTTGGAGAATGAGAGATTCAGAGAGACCAGAGCAGAACGACATAGCCATGAGAAGCAGAGTCCACCAGCCAGCAACCTTTGGAGATGAAGAAGGAAAATGCCTCCCAGGGAGCTTCATGAAACAGGAAGCCAGGAGAAGAAGCTAGCAGATGACGCCGTGCTCGCCATGTGCCCTTTCAGATGAGAGAGAAGCCCTGACTGTGTTCGCCATGTGCCCTTCCACTTGAGAGAGAAACCCTGAACATCATCGGCCTTCTTGAACCCAGGTATCTTTCCCTGGATGCCTTTGATTGGACATTTCTATAGACTTGTTTTAACTGGGACATTTTCTCGGCCTTAGAACTGTAAACCAGCACCTTACTAAATTCCTCTTTTTAAAAGCCATTCTGTTTCTGGTATACCGCATTCCGGCAGCTAGCAAACTAGAACACCTCACCTATAGGTCTTGCCGCAATTTCATCTCAGAGGAACAAAAAAAACAGAAACATTCACACCATCCTCCATATAAACCAGTACACTTAACTATTTCCACTGGTAATTTAGAGATGGCACGCTAATGTCATGGAAAATAACAGTCAAAAAGACTGAGGCTGAACTAAAAAGCCACCATTCTATAGACACAGTCAATTACCATCCTAATGCTCTAGTGCTTTCCTACTTTCGGAATTTTATGCATACCTCCCTTTGCAAGGCCGGGAAAAAACCCACCTGACCGCCTCTTCTGCGTTAATGTCCTGTCCTTTCACTCTCCAAAGAGTTTCCTGCCTCCTAATAATGTCCTGTTAACCAGAAGCTTAAATGCTGGTTAATGAAGACTTTAGTGAATGAGCTGGGTAAAAACGTCACAACCACCAGCATGCATACTACTGGAATAACAACCTGTAACCTTTTGGGAAAATACAATAAGCTCTGAATTACACCCCTCGGAGGCTGAATTACGCCCCTTGGAGGCTGAATTACGCCTCTCGGAGGCTGCTTTCCACATCACACCCTCAGACTCCAGGACCAGCCCTTCTGCGGCTTCCTGCCAAAAGGCAGAGCTATGTAAAAAGACGGCGTATGAACAAGTCCTGTCTGGTCCAGGGCATGACATTTAATGAAGAGTTAATGGAGATTTAACGAAGTGTTTAATGAAGAGACCTGCCGGATCTTTCGTTTGAGGCACCAGAATCCTCAACAAACCACAACCGGACAGACACCTTGGCAAAAGCAGTGTGCAGTGTTTACCATGGCACCAACGACGCTTATACCTTAATCTGACAGGTCTCACTCTAGAAATTCCTCTTACGAAAATTTGGAACTAAACACTGCGATTTGCAGGCATTTAGTATGCAGCAAAGATTAAGGAAAATCAGAAATAACCTAAGATACAGACAATGGCACAGGACAGAGTCAAAAATTTAATAACATGGGAAAATAAACACAATACATTAAATGAAAACGCAAGTCCTAAATCTATCTATTATACCATGTGTGTGACAGAGGAAGAGATAGAAAGACCAGGGAAAAATACACCAAATGATTAAAACTGGTTAACTTTCGATAGTTGGAATAAAGTTGATTTTCTAACAACTTTAAGCTTTTTTAGAAAATCTTACAAAAACCATGTCACTTTTATAACCAGAATAAAGCTATTCCAATCCTTAAAAATAAATTTCTCACAATTGCAAGAAATAACGTGAAAATCAAAACAAAGGAACCAAACTCAAGATTGTCACAAGTTGCTTCAAAGAGAAACAAGATATATGTCAGCACAATAAAAACAAATACGTTAAAAGAGAAATAAAATGAAACAAGAGACCAGTTCTGTCTGTGCCTCTCTTCACCCCTGGTGACTGCAGACGCAACCGCAGGGCTGTGTGGAGACGCCTTCCTCGGAAACAAGGTGCATGAAAGGACCCAGTGTAAAGAACCAGCAAGCACCTTCTCAGGATGCTTTCAACTGGATTTTAACAAAGGCCAAGGCACAGCTCTAATTGAGGTGAGAGGCCAAACTATTCTGTAATTTCAGTTTTCCCACCAGGAATAAATGGAGTAAAATCATTTTAATCCATTATTCCTGAAACAGCCTAATTTCAAAAGCCCAATCATAGGAAAACATTTAGAAAAGCTGAAATAACTCCAATCATCAACGATTATAACACAATGAAGAGAAAGATAAAACGCTGAGGTGGTTATAAAACTGCTCAGAGCACCTGGGAGGCAAGGGGTGGGAAATGCACCTGTAAAGGGCGGGCAGCACCCAGCAGGTGGCACGGGAAGGAGTCCCTCAGCCAGGGCAGGGGAAGGACCAGGTGGGTCAGGGGTATCCGAGGGGCACAAGGGCTCCAGGTGGGTGAAGCTTTTGGAGAAGCAGACAGGAAAAGGCAGGGTGGAAAGAGCTAGGGGCCTCAGAGCAATGCCTACCCGTGGGTCCTGGGGCACAGGGAAACCCTGGCTTGGCTGAAAGCTGCCACACTCAGGACCAGGGAGCCTGTGTGAGCTTGTTAAAGGACTAAAATCTGTGCTTACTAACAATCTGTCTTATTCCAGAAGGAATTAAAAGAAATTTATGAAGATACTCAAGGAATAGTAAAACAAAGTAAATTTTAATCACATTGCTTGGGAAGAGAAAAACACAAGGATCAGAAAGTAAGGAGTCCAAAAACAGTTCAAGAAATTCATCCCAAAATTCTAAACACTTGCTGGTGCGTCAAAAATTTTGACTTAAAATTTCTAGCAGCTAAGCTGAAGAGTAAGATGTAATCAGTTACAACACTCAGGGTTTATAAGAGAAACAAAACACGAGCACGTTTGCTCAGAACACAGGAACCCACTCTTCCAGAGAGGAGATTAGCCCAGGGAAGGCTGGGGGGGGTCCTTCAGTACAGTCAAGGAAAGGGATTTATGGGGCCCTGGGAGCTGGCCTCCGTGCGTATACATGAGGTCGGACTAAAGCAGGTACTGTTTCAATGCACTTTAAGAATGGAGAACGGAAAAAGCCTCTAGCATTGTAAGTCCTTTCCAGGGGCTCGGTCAGCGGCAGCCACCACGAGCACCGCTGGCCCCCAGGAACAGTGCAAGCAACACTAACGCTCCCACCCCCAGCAGGTCCCGCCCCCGAGTGCATGCCATGTGCCAGGCAGGCAGAGTATGGGCTTCCTTGACTTGTCCTCCCGGTCACCGAGAGGGCACTGAGACAAAAAACCCATGCCCGAGATCGCACTGTCAGAACAGGAAGAGCCAGACTGAATGCAGGCAGGCTGACCTGAGCTGGCCCATGTGACCCTCTGGGGGGACAACTGCCATGCTCATGAGGTCAAGTATTTGACTCCCAATCCTCATAGTTTGAAAGTTTCACACAAGGCCTAAACCTGGCCAGTATTCTCAAAAATTCAAAAAAGGAAAAAAAGGACTGTTCCAACAGATCACAAATCTTTCATCACTCACTGGAAAACACCTCCCAGTGAATGCCTTCAGAAGCATTACCTCTGAAAAGGGGTGCTCTATGCAGCACCTGTCACCGTAGTGAGCTGCCACTTGAGCCTGATGGCCACGTGGTCATATTTACCATATGACATGAAAAGATTATCTGTACGGGTCAAAACTTAGTAAGTCAGGATATGCTAAACCGCCGCCTTTCAGATTCCAGGCTCTCTTGACATCTTTCTAGTAACCTTGTTTTTTTGCCTCTCTCAAGTACAACTCAAACAATGAAGGCAAATCAAAAATAAAAAGAGGTTAATAATGATGAGAGAAGTCCTTAGGGCAGAAGTAATGGGGGCATCTTAATTTCCAGAACGCGATGTATATAATTTCACATGAAATATACGCCATTATCTATGGCCCATGTTCACTACTGTAAGTCTGTAAACAACGTCAGTGGTCTCTTATACCTTCTAAAAAAAAAAGTAAAGGTATTAGTCTGCCATGACAAATGCCCAGCCTGACAGTGCCTGCCAGGCAATAGAGAAGTGCACACCGACTGGGGTGCTGGGCCCAGCACCCTCAGACTCCGACTCCCCCTTCCTACCACATCAAACTGCTTGCCATTAACAAACATTATTAATTCACCTTAAAATCAATTCCTTTTCTAGCTTAAATGGCACACCCTTGGAACAGCTAGCTACAAATATAAGAATCAGAAAAGACACTGCCTGAGATTAAAAAAGGGCAACATCTTAGGCAGGCACTTCGTGAGGGTCCTACTTCGGATGATCCCGGCTGAGCCCGGCTACCAACGGCACACCTGAGACCGGCCACCACCTGACACTCCTGACAAGAGCCTCAGCGCCTCTGCTCGCAAAACCCTCATCATCCTCACACTGGTTAAGTTCACCTGCAGGCGATTCCTCCATACCCACCCAGTCATTTCTGACACAATTTAGTGCTACTTTTGGCAGATCCTACAGCTATTACTTTACGATTGAAGTGCTGCAGGGACCTTCTTCAAACCCTTCAACAGGTACCTAGCCAGTGTCACCTGATAATCTTACCTGTGCCCTCTGTGACCCTGACTCTCCAGAGGAGTCAGTGGAGTCAGGGACCTAAGAAATTAAACTATCTTAAATACACCTGAAAAACACCTTCTGTACAAAGGTGAATTGCTTCTCCCTGCCTTGGAACCTCCACCCCAACTTCCATCTCTAAAGAAGCAAATCCCTGTGCTCGTCCATGCAGCCAACCAACCAGTTCTGTGAGGCACTGGAAAAGCGATGCAAGCAACCAGGAAACCTTGTAAAAAAAGAAACCAGGAAAAACCTCTACCACATACCGGTAAGAATCTGGTCTCAGTGACTGCTTCATACTTAGAAAATAAGTTTGGGAAAGGCAGTTAATTACTGAGGGTGGACTGGGTTTGCGATTTTGAAGTCCTTGCGGCCACAGCTCGGCCCACTCACCGTTGGATAGTGCTTGCTGAAGCTCACCGTCCGATATCACACCACTCCTGTCTTTATCAACCCTAGAAACCAATGAGACCAGTTAATATGTCCATTAAAAGTACAGGTAACGCAAATCACGGCAAAAGGCTGAACTCCCACTAACCCTACATGAAACCTGGAATCCTGGCATGTTCCTTCCAGGCTATCACTGTTCTGCTCCCACCAAGCTCGCCAGAACTATCGAGGAATACGGAGATGAGGAGGGCCTTCGCTGCATCCTAAGCACCTCCTGTGCCAAATTCCAAGTCTGGTTTCCCCCAAAGACACTGGATCTTCTTTCCCATCTCAAGTCTTCTCTTTTCCATCTTCCTATCTGCCATTCAGACCCTCCCACCGGCACGAATTTCTTATTCGCGAAACGGGAAAAGTTCTCTCCAACAAGTGAGTCACTCAAGTTTCCGCCATTTGTTCACTCAAACCCCACTCAGGACAGAAGGCTCACTCCCCGAGCGCAGCAGTCTTCCTGCTTCTTCCCTGGCTTCTGGCATTTTAACAGCACCAGAGGAAAGGGGCGGGTTGCTATTTTCCTAAAGCAAGCTGTCCGGGAGACCATCCGGGAGCTGCTGGAACTCGCTCCTCAACCGCGGGGCACTTGGCGGAGGCCGGAAGGAACCCCGGGAGGAGACGGAAGCCGGGTTTGGCCTGTGGTCTGGGGAGGCCGACAACCAGGCCAGGGACGGAGGGTCGTGGTGAGGGAGGCCGGGGGGCGGCGGGAGGGTAGAGGCCAGGGACGGAGGGTCGTGGTGAGAGAGGCCGGGGCGGGGGAATGGGGGTAAGGACAGAGGCCGGTGGCGGATAAGCGGCGGACAGCACGGCCCTCACCTCTGGAAAACGTTCCACAGGAAGCTCTGGTCCGGCAGCGCCGCGCCCGCAGCTGGACCGTGGCCGGCCCCGGGGCCAGGGCGGTAAGGGTAGGCGGCCATGGGCCGTGGCGCCGGCGGAGACAGGAAGACGCGCGGGCCGCTCAGCTTCCGCCTCTGTCGGGGGCGGGGCCTGAGTGCACGTCACTTCCTGGAGCACAGGCTGTGCGTGGCCTCCGGGGCGGTCACGGGGCCTGGCGCGGCCAATCCGAGCTCAGCACGTGCCGGGGCCCCCAGAGGCGGGTCCCGAGCGAGGGCCGCGCAGTCTGTCCGGCGATCCACGGTACCTGCGCACGACGCGTTTTCTAGAGCATTCTAGAAGGTCGCCTTGAGGGCCCAAGTGGAAGTACTGAAGTATGAAACGCACTAATGGAAACAAGGGCCAACGGCGGCCGTCGGAGCAGGGCGGGGCGGCAGGGGTGGGGCCTCCACCTGCCGTGGGCGTTGGGGTCCTTCCCGCCCCGCCGCCCCCGGACATCCCCGGCCCGCCGCCAGGTCCCCGGATTGGCCTGAGCTATTTGAAAGCAGCGGTCACCCTCCGCGCGTCCTTCCTGCACCCTCGTGGCCGGCTGGCCGTCGGTGTGTTTCCCGCGTCGCCCCTCCCCGTCCTGGACGCCACAGGGCAGGGTCCGGCGCTCAGCCTGCACTTTCAGAGCCGGGGCAGCCGAGTGCCCACGCCCCGGCGTCCAGGGCAGGGTCGGAAACGTGCCCCTCAGACGGGCTTAGCTCCACTTGTCGGTGTGCGGGGTTGAAGCTCAGCGTCCTCCAGGGAAGCTGTGTGCTTCCGGTCCTGGCCCAGCCTTGGGGGGCGGACCTGCTGCTGGAGTCTTCGGGTTTTCGTGGACGTTGACCCACTCGGTTGTGGGAGTGGCCTTCGGGTCCGTGGAGCCGTGACTGCCTGGTCCAGGTGGGCCTCTATTAGCTTACTGGAGCCCTTTAAAAGGGGAAAGGCCTTGGCGCGCAGTTTCAGAGCCAGCAGTGCAGCGGTTGGAGGTGCCTGGAGGGTGGCCCGAGCAGAAGCTAGGCCCCAGGCTGGAGGCGCTGGGCCCAGCAGGGCGGCCAAGAGCTGCAGAGCAAGCCAGCACCGAGCTGTGTCCTGGAGGAGCCGAGGGAAGCAGACGCTGAGAGGAAACCACTGGCATCAGAAGCTGGAATCAGGGGACCAGGACCAGCAGACGGGCCGGGATGGGTGTAGGCCATTTGGCCCTTCTTCAGAATCAGGCTCTCTCTCTCTGGATGCCTTAGTTCGGACATCTTTAAGGTCTCAGAACTGTAAACTTGTAACTTAATAAATCCCCTTTATAAAGGCCAACCCATTTCTGATATGTTGCATTCCAGCACCTTTAACAAACTAAAACCTAAGGTTTTTCAAATCCTGGTCCAACTAATCCTCATTTGTTTCATCCTCAGAACTGGTAAGCATTTCTTCTGGTTTTGTGTATTTATTTGTAGTGTTTTTTTTTTTTCCAGTTGCTTACTAGAATGCTGAATGGAGAGCCAAGGATGTGACCTTTTACGGGCACCTGAGACTTTTCTCCCGTGGGTGTGGCCCCATTATTCAGTGTTGGGCGCAGCTGTGGACAGGGTCAGCGGTCACTCCTCCCAGCTGTTCTCTGTCCCACGTTTCTCCCTCTCTCTCGGCCAGTGAGGCTACATAGTTGAGATTTCTCTTAAATTCTTCAAAGAAATTAAGACACTCTGTGATTCTGGCAGTAGTTTAAAGTAATTATCTCAAACGTCTTCAACAATGTGTTTTTTTGTTTCATGGCTTAATGAACTCAAGCAGTTTCTAGTTTTCTCCTCAAAATATTCACATTACTTGTTGAATAATCCTTTCTAGAATTTTCCAAGGCTCTGAAAACATTCTGAAAAACATCTTTACACTCATCTCTGGCCCTTTTTGTCTCTAGGACTCCACAAATATTAATGAAGATTAATTATTGACAATAATTTTGCAGCCCTGTTAGTGTGATTCCTCATGCAGTAAGTAAAGGGAAACTGCAGCAAGAAACAGTAAAGACAGAAGGTCTTGACCTCCCTTTTCTGACAGTGTTGCTGGTTCCACTAACCCTGGGCCTGTCATGCCATTTGTGGTCTTTGTTTTTTGTTTTATTTTGTTTTATTTATACTTTTTTTTGTCTTATTCTAGGGTGGGAAATTCTTTCATTCAAGGGAGGAAGTTCTTATTGCTTACAGCTGTTGCTGGATTTCAGGTTTCCAGGTTCTTCGCCATGCTGCAAGAAAGAATTCAAGAGCACAGCATAGAGTAAACAGCTAGAAAGTTGAAGACACATGGGCACTCCTGCAAGAAAAGAAAGATGAAAGGCGAGAGGCAGTAGGCAATGTGGGGCCATTTGCCTTTATAGATTAGCTTCACTTACTCCCCCTTTCCTTCCTTACTCGAGGCTCCTCCTCCCCTCACTTCTCTCCAGGGCAGGGATCCAGGGAGATAGACAGCACATTTGAGCAGGTGGGTTGGTGTGTTAGTTTGCAACCTACTGGAATGCAATATACCAAAACTGGAACAGCTTTTTGGAAGGGGAATTTAATAAGTTACAAGTTTACAGTTCTAAGCCTATAAAAATGTCCAAACTAAGGCATCCAGGGATAGATGCCTTCATTCAAGGAAGGTTGATGGGTCTGGAGACCCTCTGTCACCTGGGGAGTCACGTGCTGGCCTCTTCTGGTCTCTTGCTCCTGGGCTCCATTGCCTTCGGCCTCTATTCCCATGGAGAATAGAAGCCAAGCCTCACTTGGCTTCTCCGGGGCTGGCTTTCATCTCTTGGCTTCCCTTGGCTCTCTCCAGATTCTGGCTTGCTTAACATCTCATGGCGACGTCTGCTGGGCTCCAAGCATCTCCAGACATCTGTGTCTCTGTTCTCCAAGTGTTGGAATCTGTGTCAGCTCTGGTCTGAAGTTTCTTTTGGCTCTGTTGTTTCTAACTCCAAAACGTTTTCTCTTTTAAAGGAGCCCAGTAAACTAATCAAGACCCACCTGGAATGGGTGGAATCACATCTCCATCTAATAAAAGGTCACACCCACAATTGGGTGTGTCCTATCTCCTGAGAGATAATCTAATTGAAATTTTCCAACCTACAGTGCTGAATCAGGATTAAAGGACATGGCTTTTCTGGGGTACATAATACTTTCAAACTAGCACTTTCCACCCTCAGGCCCCCCAAGACATGTTCTCTCAACATACAAAATACATTCATCTAATCACAATATCATAAAAACCTTAAACCATTTCAGTAACAATACGAAGTGCAAAAGAGTACGGAATCTCATCAAAGCCAACTACAGGCATGGTCTGTTCTAAGGCAGAAATTCTCCTCTAGTTCTGGAACCTGTGAAACGCAGAAAAATTAGCAGCTGCCAATATGCAAAGGAGAGACAGTCATAGAATACATGTTTCCATTGCCATAGGGAGAATTTGAAAGATAAACAGGTCACTAGACCAAACAGTCCCAAAAACCTGCAGGGCAAAGTCCACTGGATTCTGGTCATCAATCCTCGGGGCTTTAGGAAGGGTTAGTCCCATCTTCCCCAAAGGCCTACATGGCAGCCTGGTTCTCCCAGCACTGGGGTGAGCTGCGTCACTGGGGTGCCTTGGGGAGACCACCTTCCTCTCAGCTCCACCCTCTGCAAGTCTTTGGGCAGCACCTGGACTCTCATCTCCGGGGGGTGGCAGCCAGACTCCCCTAGTCCCCACTTCGTGTGCTCCACCCTTTCCGAGGCTCACTAACTAGCAGAGTACCCTATAAACAGTTGCTTTTTTCAGACCAAATTGGCCCATCCTTATTGTCACTGTCCACTCAGGCCCCACCCAGCACACTTCAGGGGTATTTGTGCTATTTTTTTTCTTTTTTGCATGGGTAGGCACCAGGAATCGAACCTGGGTCTCTGGCATGGCAGGTGAGAACTCTGCCACAGAGCCACCATGGCCCGCCCTCTGTGCTAGTTCTTAATTCATTGTCTAACACTTAAATGTTGCTCAAATGCCTGTATTAGTATTTACACTTTACAAAATGCTTTGGCATATATATTGTCGTTAAATCTATTACTTGCAATGAAAGCTCATACTATTTTTTTTTTCCTGAAAATTACCTCCTTCATGATTGTTTAACCAGGTCACTCATGTTGACTTTCCTGGTAACTCGCTTAATCAATCATAATTGTGGCTGAAAATATACTAGGTTTGAGAAGAATGTAAAGACATTTAAGATTAGGTTTACTGAAGGTGTCATTCCAGCCAGGATTCCCTGCGAGGGGAGCAGGCCAAGGAGATTTACATGCAAGAAGTTTTCAAAGTGTCTTCCCCAGACATGTTAGGAATAGAAATTCCTAGTGAGTCTGAGGCCCAGTCCCTCCGGCTGATTTGGATCACACCCTAGTTTGCCATTGCATTAGGGGTTACATGCAAAATGGTGATTTTTAAATTCTGTAACTTCTGTGCCAGTTTGAAGCTATTAGGTACCCCAGAAAAGCATGTTTGAATCCTGATTCTATCTTGTGGGGGCAGCCATTTCTTTAAATCCTGATTCAACACTGTAGATTGAAACTTCAGATTAGATTAGATTACCTTCAGGAAGATGTGGGTGGATGTGACTTTTTAATTAGAGGGACATGTGATTCCACCTATTCTAGGTGGGTCTTGATTAGTTAACTGGGCTCTTGAAAAGAGGAAACATTTTGGAGGAAGCGAAGAGCAGAGCTGACACAGATGCCAATGCTTGGATGTTCTAGTTTGCTAGCTGCCAGAATGCAATGTACCAGAAATGGAATGACTTTTTAAAAAGGGGAATTTAACAAATTGCAAGTTTACAGTTCTAAGGCCGAGAAAATGTCCCCATTAAAACAAGTCTATAGAAATGTCCAATCTAAGGCATCCAGGGAAAGACACCTTGGTTCAAGAAGGTCAGTGAAGTTCAGGGTCTCTCTCAAGTGAGAAGGCACATGGCAAACAGGGTTTCTCTCTCATCTGGAAGGGCACGTGCCAAACACGGGGTCATCTGCTAGTTTTCTCTCCTGGCTTCTTATTTCATGAAGCTCCCCGGGAGGCGTTTTCCTTCTTCATCTCCAAAGGTCACTGGCTGGTGGACTCTCTGCTCTCTCAGAATCTCTCCTTTTCTCCAAAATGTTTCCTCTTTTATAGGATTCCAGTAAACTAATCAAGACCCACCTGGAATGGGTGGAGTCACATCTCCACCTCATCCAGTTAAACAACCACTCTTGATTGAGTCATATCTCCAGGGACATGATCTAATTAAAGTTTCAAACATACAATACTGAATAGGGA
Organism: Myrmecophaga tridactyla; assembly: GCA_004026745.1. Classification (NCBI taxonomy): domain Eukaryota; kingdom Metazoa; phylum Chordata; class Mammalia; order Pilosa; family Myrmecophagidae; genus Myrmecophaga; species Myrmecophaga tridactyla. The sequence continues at coordinate 16,877 of PVIY010047122.1, forward strand.
TTAGAAGAAACAGCTGCCTTTATAAAATGGAATTAGGATTAAAACATGGCTTTTCAAGCTACAACCTGGAGAGAGCTGAAGGCCAGCCCCAGAGAAGCCAAGTGAGGAGCCCCCACAGGAAGAGGCTGAGAGCAACCGAGGAGCAAGGGACCAGAAGGTACCAGCCACGTGACTGCGCAGCTGACAGAGGGGCTCCTGACCCATTACTTTTCCTGAGTGAAGGTGATCTCTTGTCGGTGCCTTAATTTGGACACTTTCACTTCCTTAGAACTGTAAACTTGTAACTTACTAAATTCCCCTTATAAAAGCTGTTCTATTTCTGGTATATGCATTCCAGCAGTTCAATAAACTAATACAATTTCTTACCCTGTTTTTTGGGCACAGATTCTTCAGTAAAGACTTTCCCTAATCAACCAGAACTATTTGGTTTCCCTGAAATACAATTTGTATCTTCCTTTAATTGTCATTTTCAGTGTTACCAGTTAGCATCCAAGTTACTTCCAAGAGTGACCAATTATGTTTGGGTTTTTTTAAAAAACTCATTATTCGAACAGAGATGAGAGGTTATCCTGATGCATTATACAGACATCCCTTTTTAGTTCATAGTGTATTGAAGTGGCTGGAGGGAAGCACCTGAAACTGCTGAGCTGAGTAGCCTTGATTCTTGAAGGCAATTGTATAAAGATACACCTTTTACATTGTGACTGTGTGAATGGGAAAACCTTGTGTCTAATGTTCCTTTTATCTAGGGTATGGACAGATGAGTAAAATAACATGGATAAAAGTAAATAAGTAGTAGGGGGGGTAAGGGGTAAAGTAAATTGAGTAGATGGAAATACTAGTGGTCAGTTAGAGGGACATGTAAGGGGTATGGGATATATAGGTTTTTCCTTTATTTTATGTCTTTTTCTGGAGTGCTGCAAATGTTCTAAAAATGATCATGGTGATGAATACACAACTATGTGATGATACTGTGAGCCACTGATTGTACACTTTGGATGGACTGTATAGGGTATGAAGATACCTCAATAGAAATATTTAAAGGACTATAGTTATGAATTCATGGTCTCACTGTGTTTCGCATGTTTGAGTCAGTTGTGGTGGTCACTGACAGCTGGGGTCTCTCCACGTCGGCCCCTGTACCCTTCTGACACAGTCCCAGGAGTCTCTGGAGTTCC
>PVIY010047123.1:0-18060 GCA_004026745.1 Myrmecophaga tridactyla
CACCAACAGTCTCTTCACGCACTCCAGGTCTTCTCCATCATTCTCTTCACAATTCTTCCAAAGTCTTCCCCTTAGCCATCCAAAACACCATTCCAACAGATCTTGTATTTGCAAACTGCAGCAGCACCCCACTCTCCGGTACCAACTCTGTTCTAGTTTGCTAGCTGCTGGAATGCAACACATCAGAGACGGATTGGCTTTTAATAAAAGGGGATTTATTTTGTTGGTTCTTCAGAGGAAAGGCAGCTAACTTTCCACTGAGGTTTTTTCTTACGTGGAAGGCACAGGATGGTCTCTGCTGGTCTTCTCTCCAGGCCCCTGGGTTCCAACAACTTTCCCCGGGGTAACTTCTTTCTGCATCTCCAAAGGCCTGGGCTGAGCTGTAAGTGCTGAGATGAGGAATGCCAAGCTGCTTAGGCTGTGCTATGTTGTGCTCTCTCATTTAAGCACCAGCCAATTAAGCCAAAGGTCACTCATTGCAGCAGACACGCCTCCTAGCCGACTGCAGATGTAATTGGCAACAGATGAGGTTCATGTACCATTGGCTTATGTCCACAGCAACAAGACTAGGTATGGTCACCTGGCCAAGTTGACAACTGAATCTAACTAACACAAGTGTCAAAAACCCTGTCACTCAGAACTTGGCCTTATATAAGAGTATGATTAGTAGAATCAAATGGTGATATTTTGTGTATCTGTATTGCCAACTCTTTTAGTTTGTAAGCTGTGGGAATGCAATATACCAGAAATAGAGTGGCTTTTAAAAAGGGAATTTAATTAGTTACAATTTTATAGTTCTAAGCCTATAAAATGTCCACACTAAGGCATCCAGGGAAAGATACCTTAATTCAAGGAAGGCCAATGGATCAGGAACAGCTCTGTCAGCTGTGTAGTCTTGTGGCTGGAATATACTGATCCCTTATTCCTGGGATCCATTGCTTTCTGCCTCTGTTCCTATGGTGGTTGCTTACTTTTCTACTCTAGGGCTGACTTTCATCTCTTTGCTTACCTTGGCTCTCCCCTGATTCTGGCTTAACATCTCATGGCTATGTCTGCTGGGCTCCAAGCATCTCCAGATATCAGTGTCCCTTTTCTCTGCCTGTCAGCTTAGCTCTGAAGTTTCTGTTGGCTCCCTGTCTGTTGGCTCTCTCTAAAATGTTTCCTCCTTTGTTGGATTCCAGTAAACTAATCAAGACCCCCCTGGAATGAGTAAAGTCACATCTCCTTCTAATCAAAAAGCCCCATCCACAATTGGGCATGTCACATCTCTGCAGAGATAATCCAACCAATGCTGTGTAGCTTTTGTGTGTGTGTAGAAGAGATCAAGTTGTAGTACATAAAAGAGGAAAGAGCAGAGTGGGGGTGCAAGGGAAATTCAGTGGTAGAATTCTCCTGCCATGCAAGAGATCCAGGTTCAATTCCTGGCCCATGCACTTTCCCAAAATATAAACCAAAAAGCAAACAGGGCGGGCAATGGTGGCTCAGTGGCAGAGTTCTGGCCTGCCAGGCTGGAGATGCAGGTTCTACTCCCTGAGCCTGCCCAGGCCAGTAAATACATAAATAAATAAATGAATAAATAAATAAATAAATAAATAAAATTTTAAGAAGCAAACAGAGAAAAAACAAAAAAATTCAACAAATGGTGCTGCAATTATGAGATACTCACATGGAAAAAGAATGACATTGTTCCCTGCCATACAGCATACAAAAAAAAAAAAGAGAGAGAGTGAAGAATAGAGGTTAAATAGAACAAAGAGTGTGGGTTACACTTCCTGGATTTGATTCCCACTGTGACTTTGAACAATTTGTGTAATTGTTTTGCATCTTACATAAAGTGCATTGTAATAATACTATCAGAATAGGGTTGTTTTGAGGATTAAATGAGTCAAATCATGTAAATAACTTAAATAATGGTTTAAAAATTAGCCTCTATCGTAAATTTTGATGTATGTATATATAGCCTACCTTTAAAGAACTTTCATCATTGTGGAAGGGAGTTCATCAAAAGGAAGAACATGTTAAATAATATAAACACTTTAAATACAAAATTTGAAGAAAATATTTAAAACAAAATTAATCAAGAATAATTGATGAAACTAATTTGCAATATTGTCAGTAAAAGATGAAACTTCAGCATAGGAGTTCTACTTAATTAGAATTCAGTTTATTTCTTCATCTGACAGGAGAGAGTAAAATTATATTGAAAATTAAGACATACTGAATTGAAAATAAGTTGAGTGAGTTTAAATCAAGATTTGTTTTTGATTTAGACATTTAATTTTTGAAGTATCCAATTATTTTATTGCTACCATGTTCTTTCCTAAACAATGGATGGAGGCCAGCCTGGCAGAAAATAATGATCTGGGCCACATGCCGATTCTAGCTGAGAATCATTTTCTCTTGTGCTATACCTTATGAGCTGAAGCACATTAAGAAGAATTAGAATATTCTTGCCATTTAAGTGAAAACTTAATGGTGTGGTGATTTGAAGCTGAATGTACCCCAGAAAAGTATACATTTAAGTCAATCCACTTCTTGGGCATGAACCCTTTGTAAGCAGGATATTTGGTAAGGCTACTTAAATTATGGTGTGAGCCACCTCACTCGGGTTTATCTTCATCCTTTTACTGGATCCTTTATATATGAGAGTGAAATTCAGACAAAGAGAAAGAAAACATGGAAGCAAGAAACAAAAAACAATGGAAACCCAGAAGAGAATGGAGAGACCTGCAGACACAGCCACAAAGCTTGTCTTGTGACAGAGGAGTCCAGGATTACTGGCAGCCAGTCTTCTGGAAGAAACCATCATCTCAATGATGTCTTGACTGGGACATTTTCACAAGTATAAGCTTGCAAGCTAATACATTTCTATGGTTAAAAAGCAACCCATTGTATGGTATCTGCTTTCAGCAACAAGGCAAACTAAAGCAGCAAACTACAAGTATATCTGTGACATAACTGCGCTATCTTTTTTCCTCGTGCCTTTCCAAGTACTTCAGGTACTGGGAATGTCTTTGCACCTTAATTGCCTACACCTGCATCCATGGTATTACGTGGCAACTTAACCTGCACCTTAACTTTCTGAAAGGGATCTGCTTTCAAGCCTTACTCCACTCAACATAAATGAAAGCTTTTCCACGTCTTTAAGAAATGTTTTCTGTAGATACTTTTGGTTCTTTTGTAGCAAAATGCCAAGTGGTTCTTTCTGCTGACTTGATTATTCTTTCTTTTTAGTGTCTATTTTTAATTGAAGCAATGGTATTGAAAATTACATGCACAAACACATTTATGTTATCAGAACCCAGACCAAGTCACAGAAAAATAATACTATACATTATTTTTGCTAATTACTTAGCCTAATTTAGATTGAATTACACAGTTAATTTGCCTTATGCCTGGCATTTTTACTCCTAATATTTGGGAAATTAATCCATATTTCAGTCATTCTCATTGCTGTTTAGTATTTCACTCTATGTATATACCCCACTTTTTTCATTTGTTCTACTAAGTTGGGGAATTGGGCTGTTTCCAGTACTATTCTGAGCAATCATGTTCTTGTCTTTTAGTGAACCATCCTTATGGAGCTCTACTGTGTATTTACCTCGGAGATGAATACCACATCAAAAGGCAGGCATATGTTTAATAGGTAAAGCAAAGATTTTCCCAGAGTGGTGGTGTCAATTTACATTTTTGTCAGCAGTTCTTGAGAGTTTTGGTTCCTCCACATCTTCACTAACACTTGGAAGTCTTTTTAACTTTCACATCCTGGTGAGTATATAGTGGTAAATCATTGTTGCTTTAATTTGAATTTCCTGATGACTAATTGCGTTAAAGATTTTTTTCATATGCTTTCTGGCCATTTCACTATCTATTTGGTGGATATCTAGTTCATAAACTCGATGCATTTCTTTTCTTTTCTTTTTTTTTTTTTTGTGGAGATATATGTTTTTGTTTACCTTGGGTATATATCTACAAGAAAGATTGTTGGGTCATATGTTAACTCTGTATTCAACCTTTTGAGGAACTACCATGTTGTTTTTCATTTTTTCTCTTTTATAGACTCTTTATTATAAATGGTCCAGGTTAAAAATATGAAACATTTGGAAGCTGTTGCTTGTGAAGTCATTTGTATACTCTAGCTCCAGAGATGCAACATCCAGTTCATTGCTATATATGAGTACAGATTTTCTCCCTGGACCATATAATTTGTAGTTTGCTTTCTTTACCAGAGTCAAAATAGTGAAATTATACTATATCTATCCTTTTGAGTCTGCCTTATTTCTCTGAGTACTCTGTCTTCTAGGTTCATCCATGTTATCATATGCTTCAGGACCTCATTTTGTCTTTCCACTGCATAATATTAAATCATGTGCATATACCACATTTTGTTTATCCATTCATCTGTTGTTGGGCACTTGATTTTCTCATCTTTTGGCAATTATGAATAGCACCACTATGAACACGAGTGTACAAATGTCTGTTTGTGTCACTGCTTTCAGCCTCTCTAGGTATATACCTAATATTGGTATCACCAGGTCATAGGGCAACTCAATATATCTAAAGAACCACCAAACTGTCCTCCACATTGGTTGTACCATTATACATTCCCACCAGCAGTGAATAAGTGTTCCAATTTCTCCACAGACTCTCCAGCATTTGTAGTTTTCTGTTTAATAGCAGCCATTCTTAAACGTATGAGGTAATATCTCATTGTAGTTTTTATTTGCATTTCCTTTTTAGCTAATGAAGATAAGCATCTCTTCATGTGGTTTTTAGCCATTTGTATTTGCTCTTCAGAACAATGTCTATTCATATCTTTGTCCAATTTATAATTGGGTTCTTGTTTTGTTGTTGTGTTGTTAAATTGTATTTCTTTATATACACAGGATTGGTTGGGCCATGGTGGCTCAGCTGGCAGAGCTCTCGCCTGCCATGCCGGAGACCTAGTGTCGATTCCTGGTGCCTGCCCAAGCAAAAAAAAAAAAAAAATATGTACACAGGATATCAAACCTCATCCAACATATGTTTACTGTTCTAGTTTGCAAGCTGTCGGAATATGATATACCTGAAATAGAATGGTTTTTAAAAAGATTAATTTATTAAGTTTGCACTTTTACAGTTCTAAAGCTGTGAGAATGTCCAAATTAAGGCAAGGCTATGGAAATGTCCAATCTAAGGCATCCAGGGAAAGATACCTTGGTTCAAAAAGGCCAATGATATTCAGGATTTCTCTCTCAGCTGGAAAGGCACATGGTGAAATCTGCTAGCTGTCTCTTCAACAGCTTCCTGGGGCTCTAACCATTCTGTTGACTCTGTCAGTTCTGGTAGCTCTCATGGCACCTTCCAAAATGGTTTCATCTTAAAGGGTTCCAGTAAACAACTCCACCTTGAATGTGTTGAGACTTATCTCCATGGAAACATGTCTCCATGGAGACATATCTCCATCTAATCAACAGTTACCACCCACAATTGGGTGGGTCACATTTCCATGGAAACAATCAAAAAGCAACACTGAGTGAGGATTAAAGCACATGGCTTTTCTGGGGCTCACAATAGATTCAAATTGGCACAGTTACCACATACTTCTTCCCATTGTGTTAGCTTCCTCTTCACCTTTTTGACCAACTCCTTTGAGAGACAGAAGCTTTTGATTCTGAGGAGTTCCCATCTATCAATTTTTCTTTTCATAGCTTGTGCTTTAAGTGTAAAGTTCAAGAAGCTACCTCGTATCACTAGGTCTTGAAGATGTTTACCTGCATTTTCTTCTAAAAGTTTTATGGTAATTAATATTATATTTAGGTCTTTGATAGATTTTTAGTTAATTTTTGTTTAGGGTATAAGATAGGGGTCCTCTTTCATTCTTTTGGCTGTTCATATCTAGTTCTCCCAACCCCATATATTGAAAAACTATTCTGTCTCGTTTCAGCAGATTTGGGGACTTTGTTGAAAATTAATTGGCCATAGATTTGATGATTTATCTCCACACTCTCAATTTGGTTCCATTGATCAATAGTTCTACCTTTTTTCCAATACCTTGCTGTTTGACCATTGTGGCTTTTCAATAAACTTTAAAGTGAGGAAGTGTTAATCATTCCACTTTGCTTTTCTCTTTTTAGGATATCTTTAGCTATTCAAGATTTCTTTCCATTCCAAATAAATTTGTTAAGTAGCTTTTCCAAGTTTTCCAAATAGATTGTTGAAATTTTAATTGGTATTGCATTGAATCTTCAGATCAATTTTGGTAGAATTGGCATCTCAACAGCATTCAACCTTCCTATCCATGAGCATGGAATATCTTCCCATCTGTTATGATCTTTGATTCCTTTTAACATTGTTTTGTGGTTTTCTGTGTACCAGTCCTTTACATCCCTGGTTAATTTTATTCCTAAATACTTTTTATTTAAAAAGAATGATTCTTTTATGGCTATTTTGAATGGAATTTTTTCCTTAATTGTCTCCTGAGTAAGGTCAATACTTGTATATAGAAACATTACAGATTTTTGTATACTAATTTTGTATCCCACTGCTTTGCTGAATTTATTAGCCCAAGTAGTCTTATCATATATTTCTCAGGATTTTCCATATATAGGATCATGTCATCTGCAAATAATGAAAGTTTCACTTCTTTCTTTCCTATTTGAATGCCTTTTATTCCTTTCTCCTGCCTTATCACTCTAGCTAGAACTTCAAATAGAATGTGGAATAATAGTGATGGCATTGGGCATCTTGTCTTCTTTCCTACCTTAGGGGGAATGCTTTCAGTCACTCACTGATGACAATGATGCTGGCTGTGGGTTTTTTATATATGCCCTTTATGATAGTGAGGAAGGAAGTTTACACTGATTTCTATCTTTTGAAGTGTTCTTATCAGGAAAGGAATTTGAATTTTGTTTAATACTTTTTCAGCATCAATCAATATGATCATGTGATTTTTTCCCTTTTGAGTTGTTTATGTGCTGCATTACACTGATTGATTTTCTTATGTTGAACCAATCTTGCATTCCCGGTATAAACTCCACTTGGTTGTGAAGTGTAATTCTTTTAATATATCATCAGATTCAATTTCTATTACTTTGTTGAGAATTTTTGTGTCTATATTCATTAGGGAGATTGGTCTGTAATTTTCCTTTCCGGTAGCATCTTTATCCAATTTGATGATTAGAGTGATGTTAGTGTCATAAAATGAGTTAATTAGTATTCTTTTTTCCTCAACTTTTTGGAAGAGTTCGAACAGAAGTGGTGTTAGTCTTTTTGAAATAAATAAAATCAGGGGGCTAAAATTCCCCTGAGAAGCCATCTGGCCTTTGGCTTTTCTTTGTGGGAAGATTTTTGGTAACTAATTGAAGCTCTTGCAATTTGTTTGTTAAAAACTTCTATTTCTTCTTGAGTCTGTGTGGGTAGTTCATATATTTCTAGAAATTTCTCCATTTCATCTAAGCTGTTGATTTTTGTTAGCATATAGTTGCTCATAACATCTTCATGATTTTTTAAAAAAATTTTTAAGTATCCATGACAAACTCCCTCTCATTTCTGATTTTCTTTATTTGCACCCTACCTCTCGTTCTTTTTTTTCTTTTCTCCCTAGCTAGGGGTCCATCAATTTTATTGATTTTTTAGAGAACCAAATTTTGGTTTTGTTGATTCTTTCTATTGATTTTTTTCTTCAGTTCATTTATTTCTGCATTACTCTTATTTATTTCTCTTTCTCTATTATTTTTTGTGGTAGTTTGCTGTTTTTTCTCTAGTTCCTCCAGGTGAGTTAGATCACAATTTTTTGTCCATTCTTCTTTTCTAACATAGGCACTTAGGATGATAAATTTTTCTTCTCAGCACTGCCTTTTCTGCATCCCATAAGTTCTGATATGTTGTATTTTCATTTTCATTCATCTCCAGGTATTTTTTCTTCTTTGACTCACTGATTATTTAAGAGTATATTGTTTAATTTCCATATATTTGTGAAAGTTCTGGTTATTTGGTGATTATTAATTTCCAACTTGATTCCATTGTGATTAGAGAAAGTTCTTTGAATAATTTATATCTTGTTAAATTTTTAAAGACCTGATTTATGTCCCAGATTATTATCTATCCTGGGGAATGTCCCATGATCACTAGAAAAAAAAGTATATCTTGATATTTTAGGTGTAATGACATATATATATATATATATATATATATATATATGTCATATATATACGTATATATATGTATATATATATCCACTCTAATTCATTTATCACATTATTTAAATTTACTATATGCTTATTGATACTCTTCCTGGTTGTTCCTCCCATAGGTGAGAGTGGTGTTTGAAGTCTCCCACTATTATTGTTGAAACATCTATTGCTTCATTTAGTTTTGCCAATGTTGGCCTCATGTATTTTGGTATGCCTTGATTGGGAGCATAAACATTTATGATTATTATTTATTCTTGATGAATTGTCCCATTTATTAATGTATAGTGTCCTTCTTTATCTCTTATGACATATTTACATTTAAAGTCTCTTTTACCTGATATTAGTATGGCTACTCCAGCTTTCATTTTGTTACAACTTGCATAGAACATCTTTTTCCAACCTTTCACTTCCAATCTATTTGTATCCTTGGGTCTAAACTGCATTTCTTTTAAGTAGCATATAGATGGATGTTATTTTTATAATCCATTCTACCAATCTGTGTCTTTTAATTCGTGAGTTTAGTCCATTAACATTTAGAGTTATTACTGTAAGAGCAGTTCTGGAATCTACCATCCTATCCTTTAGTTTTTGTTTGTCATATCTATATTTTCTTTCCCTCTCTCTCTTTCTTTTGTTTCTGTTTCTCTTTTTATTCTTTAAGTTACCCTTACAGATACTCTTCAATTCTGTACCCTCTTTCAGATCTCCTTCTCTTATCTTTTTTTTTTTTCAGGCAATAGAAATCTCTCTAGTTTTTTTGTAGAGCGGGTCTCATGTTGGCAAATTCTCTTAGCCTTTGTTTGTCTGTGAAGATGCTAATCTCTCCCTCAGTTTTGCAGGACAACATGTTAGGATAAAAAATTCTTGGCTAGAAGTCTGTCTTGTTCAGAATCTTACATATATCGTGCCACTGCCTTCTCACATCCATGATGCCTGTGGAGTAGTCCAAGCTCAGTTTTACACAGTTTCCCTTGTATGTAGTGAATCTCTTTTCTCTTGCTGCTTTCATGACTTTTTGCTTCTCTTCAAGATTTGACATTCTGATTAGTATGTGTTTTGGAGAATGCCTAATTGGATTTATTCTATTTAGAATTCATTGAGATTCTTTGATATACATATTTATGCATTTTTAATGGTTGGGAAGTTTTCCCCTGTAATCTTTTCAACTAGCCTCTTATCCATTTACACTTTGTGTACATAAAGTCACGAGAATGGGGTACAGAGGATTCTAAGCATTACTTTAACTCTCTCAACAAGGCATACCTCAGTTCCATGGATGCCAAATTATAAAACTGAAAACACTGATGCAACTTGAATAATAAAATGAACCCATGTTTCTTAAAAAATAAAAGTATTTTCCTTTGAGTTAATTGTCTTTTTGCTTTTGACTTTAGGCCTCCTTTATGTATTTTGAATACAAGTGTTCCGTGAAACATCTTCCTCCAATCTCTTCTCTATTACTCCTTATATTATTTTTCATTTTATAGAATTTCTTAGTTTAAATATAGCCCAATTTATTATTTCAGTTGACATGTAGGACTCTTTGCATGTACTGCTTAAAAATATTCACATACTGTTTGGGTTTGCTAATGCTGCCAGAAATGCAATATACCAGAAATGGAGCAGTTTTTAAAAAGGGAATTTATTAAGTTGCAAGTATACAGTTTGAAGGCTATAAAATGTCTACACTAAGGCATCCAGACTTTGACCCAAGAAAGGCTGATGTGTCCAGAGCACCTCTGTTAGCTGTAAAGGCGAGTGGCTAGCATCGTCTGGAATCCTTAGCTTCTGGTTTCAAACAGCTCTCCCAGGGTCATTTACTTTCTTCGTCTAAAATATCTGTGTCTCATGTTGGCTCTGAAGCTTTTACTAAAATGGCTCCTCTTGAAGGAGTCCAGTAAATGACCCATCTTGAATGGGTGGAAACATATCTCCATGGAAACCATGTAATCAAAACATCCCACCCACAATTGGGTGGGTCATATCTCCAAGGAAACAACTTAATCAAAAAGGTCCCACCCGGAAATATTGATTGAGGATTAAAAAACCGGGGTTTTCTGGGTTACACAATCATTTCCAAACCAGCACACCTAAAATAAGGTAAAATTCATATTCTTGTAAGTGATGATAGTGAGCATCTTTGTGTCATTTTTGAAACTTTAGGGAAATCCTTTTGAAAACTTCCCACTAATTATGATGTTCACTGCAGAGATTTTGTCAACATTCCTTTTTAGTTTAAACAAGTTCTCTCATCTCTATTTTCTATAAATTCTTTCTTTTAATATTGTTGAATATTATTTAATGGCCATTTTATGTCTATCAATGTAATTCATAAGTGTATTCTCAAGTTTCTATTAATATGGTGAATTATATTTATTAGTTTTAAAATGTTAAACTGCCCTTGCAGTCTTGAATAAAACTTACTTGGTAGAGATATATAATTCTCTTCGTAAACCACTGTATTTTTTCTGTATGTGACTATGATTTTGATAAGGAAAATTGTGTAGATATTCAAGAAAAGATTAGTCTGTGATTGTCCTACCATGCGAATATAGATGTTAGATTTTACTATGACAGTAACACTGAACTTCATAAAACAAAAAGGAGAATGAAAAACTGAGAAAGATTATGGTATTTAATTTTTAATTATTTAGAAAAATCCCCACGTAAAAGCATCTCGGCCTAGGCCTTTCTTTGTGAACAGCTTTTAATTAATGAGTTTCACTTCTTTAATAAATATCAAACAATTCAGATTTTTCCATTTGTTAGTTTTGGTAATTTGTGTTTTTTAAAAAAATGCTTATTTCATTGAAATTTTCAAATTTGTTGCTGTAAAATCATTTACAATGCTCACTTACAAGTCACATGACAATATTTCTGGGGATATATGATTTTAATACTTGTTATTGGAAATTTGTATTTTGTTGCTTTTTTATTCATTGATTTTATTAATTCTTTCAAAAATATCATTTTCCTCAGTTTGCTGTATTTTAACTTGGTCTTTATTTCCTCAAATTTTAACATTATTTGTATTGTTTCTATTCAATCCTATTTCATTATATTTGTTTTAGTCTTCAAGCTGCCAGAGTGCAATATACCAGAACTGGGATGGCTTTTACAAAGGGAAATTTAATAACTTACAGGTTTACAGTTCTAAGGAAGTAAAAATAAAAGGCACCAACAAGAGGTCGCCTTCACTCAAGAAAGACCAATTGGTCTGGAACACTCTGTCAGCTTGGAAGTCAAGTGGCTGGCATCGGCTGGTTTCTTGTTCCTGGTCTCCTTTGCTTTCAGTCTCTGCCCACGTGGGGGTTCCTCATTTTGCCTCTCTGGGGCTGGTTTTCATCTCTTGGCTTCCTTTGGCTCTCTCCAGGTTCTGGCTTGCTTAACATCTCATGTTGATGTCTGCTGGACTCCAAGCATTTCCCAGCATGTGTCTCTGCTCTCCAAATGTTGGCAAATGTTTCAGCTCTGCCCTGAAGTTTCTGTCAACTCTCTCTCTGTTGGCTCTGTTGTTTCTATCATTTTTGTCAGCTCTGAAGTTTCTCTCAAAAATGTTTCCTCTTTTAAAGGATTCCAGTAAACTAAGCAAGACCCAGCTCAAACGGGTAGAGCCACGTCTCCACCTAGTCAAAAGTTGCACCCACAATTGGGTGAGTCACATCTCAGTGGAGATAATCTTATCATAAACTTCTACATGCAATCTTGAATCAGGATTAAGACATGCCTTCCTGGGGTATATGGTACTTTCAAAGCAGCACAATATTATTCCTAATTACTGTCATGTTTGTTAATTTCCTTTCCAATTCAGAGTGAATTATTTAGAATATATAATTTATTTTCCAAACAATTGTGAATGCTTTCTTTTAATATTGACATTAAGTTTAATTCTGTTGTGATAATCATGCTGAACAGTATCAATCCTTGAAAATATACTGAGGATTGTTTTATCAATCAGTGTTTGGTCCATTTTGATAAATATTCTGTTCTTACACTTGAAAATAATTTGGATTACATTGTTGTTTAGTGCAGGAGTCTATATGTGCTAAATATATCTTTGTCAGTTTCGTTACTCAGATCTTCTATATTCTGAATAAAGTTACTCCCACATATTCCATTCACTTTTGCTAAAGTTGTTGACCTATAAATAAGATAATGGATTTGTCCTTTAATTTGACTGCTTCTGTCATTTTTGCTAGTCAGAAAGACTTGATCACCTTATTATTATTAAATCTTCTTCTCTACCTTTAGTTATGCTTCTGACCTAAAATCTAGTATTTTGTCTTAATAGCGCTATGCCCATCTTTCTTTTCATTAGCGTTCTCATAGCAGATATATTAGTTTTAAGTTTTCACTATAGTTTAGAGAAGCAGAATATAGTTTGTTTTTTACCAGTCTCACAACTTTATAATTTAAATTCTAGTACTTAGTCATATATAATTAATGTAACTGCTAAGGCATTTTAGTCTATTTTACCATCTCATTGTTTATTTTCTATTTAACTTCCTGTTTTATGCTCCTTCTCCCTATTTCTTCCTTTCATTTGGAGTAATCAAGTATTTTAAATCAGTATATTTCCCCTTCAAAAATATTAAAATAATTATAACTAAATCTATCTGGTCTATCTCATTATAAAGTTTTCTTGAACTTTGCAAATTTGATTGAATGGCACTGACTATTAGACTGTCTAAATTGAAAGACTTGGCATGAACCTGAGCGTCACAAGTGGACCTACGCAGAATTGTGAATTACTATTTACTTTACACTTAAACAATTACATAGGCACCATCATTGCCTATGATTGCTGGCAAGAGCAAATTTTAATTATAAACAGAGCAGTATTCAAAATATATAATATTTTTCAAAACATTCCATAGAGAAATATATGGAAATATAGAAAAACAGTAAATTTGAAAACTGAAGAATTACCAAAAATAATTAAATGCAATTTGCTTTACATAGTGACATCATGCTACAAAAAAGATGCTATACACAACAAATGAAGAAAGATTGAGTGTATACAATGAGGGAATCAGTTTATGCCAAAATCGATATTTTAGTTTAATATGGAAAGAAAACATTGCACAATTGACATGCAAAATTAACTACCAAATATATAAAATATAAACATCAAATTGTAGAAGAGTTGGAGTAGACTGTATGCCTTGGGCAAAGTCAAAAGGAAAAAAGAAAACAGAAAAATACCTGAAACATGTAACAGATTATTAAAATAACTCTCCAAATGCATCTATTCATTTAAAATAAAATGCTTTCTAATAGGAAAAATACAAATGATTTAACTAAGCATCTCAAAGAAAAGAAGCTTCAAGTCATATATCCATGGTCATTCTCTTCTTAGAAAGATGTAACAATCAAAGCACCAACATGAAACCTGTTAAACTTATGTGTTTCTTGGAAATTTGAAATAATTTCCAGAAATGCTATTCTAATACCAGAACAGTAAAGACTTCTTTCACACATCGCTGTGGTAATGGGATTCACTATAGTCATTTGGACAAATTCATTTGCACTATATATTAATATTCACGTCCTTTAATAAAAACTACCTTCTGGTTTTCTATCCTATAGGTGGAATATTTCTATCCTATAGGTGGAAAAAGTACTCTCATAAATAAGAATTATAGATACAATATTGATGGAAAAGTTCTGAAAACAATGAGAATGTTCATCAAGAAGGGAAAGATTGAATAGAAAATGTTGAATCTACACTATAGAGTATTATGTTGCCATTAAAAGAAATTTAGGTTTTTTTTTTTTTTTTGGCATGGGCAGGCCCTGGGAATCCAACCTGGGTCTCCAGCACAGCAGGTGAGAACTCTGCCACTGAGCCACGGTTGTCTGCCCCATTAAAAGGAATTTTAAAGTTCAAAGAAATGTTCAAAATATTATACCATCTTATAAAATCATTTAAAAAGTGATATGTTTTATGTTTTATGTATGTGTAAGTATATCTTGGTAAGCACATTGATAAAAATTAGAGTATCAAGACATTACAGTATCAAGTATTAATATTAGATATATTTGTTAGGGTATAGAGAAAAGAAAGGAATAGGAAGATATATGAAGGAAAAATAAACACTATAGATAAATGGGAAAATACCTCAATTTATATTTGTAGAAATATTACAAACTAACTATATGATATTAAATTTACAAATGAGCCAGAACAAGAAGCTTAAATGGAAATAAAAGCACTGATTGCGATAGGTGATGGAAGTATGGGTAATTTGCGTTTTACATTACTGTTATTATTTCAATATTATTTTTACAGAGAAGTATTATTTAAAACGTTAGAAAAAAAGAAAGATTTATTAGGTTCCGTGATAAAGCCCACCACTTGTGAATCATTACTCTGAATAATAACAGCATGGCTCATGTAGAAATAAAAAGAAATGTGATTATTTATTTTTAATCCATAACCAAGGACCATCTAAGTGATTTTAAATAAATATATACAAGTAATCAATTCACACATGTGTTAGAAAGATTTTTTAAAATATGAAATTAACTAAACTCTGCTTTATTGCTCAGTTGTCCTACTATCTACAGTATATTGTAGATAGTGTGTTTCTGGGTTTTTATGTGTGTGTGTGAGAGATTGCATGTCTACGTTTAAAGAGGAGAGAGTAGAAGGAGACTTTAATTAGAGATAGATAGAGAAACTGTTATTTTATATTAATGTTTTCATATTCTTTGTATTGTTGTAACATAACTTTTGCTGCAGAAACATCAAAATTTGATTCACCTAATCCTCACATATAAATATCAATATCCCATTGGGCACATTCTTGAATTTATAGGGAAATTCATAAAAAAAACCTCTGTAAATAGAACATATCAGAAAAATACTCAGTGACATACATATATGTTTTTATGCAAATATAATAAATTTTGGTCTGTAAATAGGAATAGAAATAAGGACAAGTGTTGTACATAAAAATCAGAATGTTCCTTATATCCTTTTAAAATAATTCTCTAAAAATATATTGGTATATTAGCTGCTTTTAATTATTTTTCTATTTTTTTGTTGGGTTAATCTATAAGGATAAATGTAAGAAGTTTGATGGCAATATGACACAAATAGCACTTTGATACCATAAAAATTGTAAAGGGTCTTTTCTTTCTTGGTTGTTGGATCCTTTTTATACATTTTTATATCTTGAGAAAGTAAGTTGCATTTATTTCTCAATTTTCTTAGATTCTAAATGGATTTTATGATGTTTTATAAATAGAACATGACTTAAGTTAGCGATTTTTTTTTACTTTATTGGGAAAAGAGATTAAATAAACTTTTCCCATATTAAAATGCAATTTAAAATGGCAGGCATAAAGTACACTTCTATTTGGTTCAATTGTAAAGATTTTAGTTTAAAATCCTTGCTGAAACACAGGCACACGCACACACAAACACACACACAAGTTGGATTTATGTGAACACAATATGATTTATGAATGGTTATTCAATAGGCCCCTAAATCTCCTTGATGTCAAATAACCTTTACTAAAAAACTTTATAATTGGCCAAATATAAATGAATCTGAAATGTAAATGGATTTAAAATTCTAATGAAATATACAACGGGCCTAAAAATGAATTGAAATTGTATTTCGTATCACCCATTTTTAGTTTAATACAACCTAAAGCTCCGGGAATATATAGTAACAATCTTGGTGTTTACATCTCAGTAGTCAGAAGAAAAAAAAGTCGTAATTTTCATTATATGTTGCAAACTTCTTAGAGTTCCAGCATTACCTTTTTCTACAACCTATTTAAAACTTATAAGTTATTTCTTTCTGGAGATTTTGAATCAAATTTAGCAAGCAATCATTAGTTAACTTTCCTTTAGTTGTCATTTAGTTTCACTATTTTTTATTGAAGCATATTCTAATTCTCTATAAAGCAATGTGAATTTCTAAATCTATTCAGTGTGAATATACTTGATTGCACCAAAAAACCAAGAAGTAAAATAATGCTCTTTTTGAAAGGCTCTTGCATGGCTCATTGATTGTCAAACTTTACTAAAACAAAAATATTTGACCAACTACCTCATAGAAATACCGTTTTAAGGTTTTAACAACATTAAGTAGATTTCCAAGTGGGAATGTGATGATTATTAAACTATATCCAATGAGGTAGGAAAGCCACAATTCTTTATTAATACAGTAAGATAGCTGTTTCATTACATATTTATATTTCTGCTTGCTTAAACCCCAAGCAGAAATGCAATTCAATCCATTTTTAAAAATGTTCTTTATCTCATCATTATTACTTAATTTGGAACAATAATTGTATGATCACATTGAAAATGGTCTCTTGATCTCCATATTTTACATGAAAAATCAACAGTTACTGGGAATACATAAACTAAAAACTGTATTTTCTCCATCTGTGTATTAATGCACAAAGAAGAGCAGCCCAAAACAAAGATGCTCACTAAGCATAAAAACATTGGGGGCAATAATTCTAACAGGAAGGCCATTGCTCAGCATCTTCATTATACCTTTTCTGCATTTATATACTTAGCAGAGAAAAGAAGAAGGAAGTTGGCCCTAAACTTCAAACCAAATTTATTATAAAGGGGTCCCTAGGGTTGTACAGAGCCTCTAAACACCTGGTAGAAGCAAATAAAACTATTCAAAGGAAGAAAGCTTCTTTAACAATGCTTCAGAAAATATCCACAAATAAAATACCATCAAACTTAAGCTAACAATTTTAAAAATCGCAAAACATAGAAGAAATCACACGCACACAAATTAACAAAGAAAAAGACAACAGAACCTAAGTTATCAAAGTTACTAAAAAATGACTGGTAGAAGGCAGAGTCATTTTTCTCTACATAAAACGAGTGCTTTATTCTATTGTTGATATACTTTTCAAAACACTGTTTTTTATAAAAGTTACCATGTCACAGTTTAAATCGGCATCTCCCTGTCCACTGCTCCACTTCTTTACTTCAGAATTTCAGCACACTTTTTTTTCTCAGAATATTATGTAGCACAATCTAGTCATATTAGATATTTTAGAAAACGATAATAATTTTGACAGCTTGGCATTAAGAATATGTGAACTTCATTAGAGGAGGAAACAGTTAAGTATATATATTGATTGCCTTTTGTTGTTTTGTCTTTCTATATAAAATAGAGAATATTTCTGTACATGTATTAAAAATACAGTGTGTCTACTATTTGCTGTACATATTGATAATGCATACCACACAAGATTTTTTGTGAGGTTTATCATGCTTAGATAAAATATGTGAATACTACATATATATGTCTTATGAATTATATAAATATTCCTGGTGTTACTTATTTTTTTTTGGTTTATATTCAGATTTGTACAAGAAAGGATTTCTGAGAGGTAAACAAGAATTTCAAAACTTGGGTAAGGGAACAAAAATGGAAGTGTAGAGAATTGAAAGATAATAGTGAGACTGAAAATAAGAAGTAAATGTCGGGCGGCTGCCGTGGCTCAGCAGGCAGAGCTCCAACCTGCCATGCTGGAGGTCTGGAGTTCAATCCCTGGTGCCTCCTGCCCATATGCAAATTTAAAAAAAAAAGAAGTAAATATGTATTACAAATATATCACATCTTTTGTTCTAAGCTTTCTCATGCTCAGCATGGTAATGGGCTATTCATCTATTATAAAATTCACAGTATTTATGGCGTGCTATAACACAGATCCACAAGAGAATTTGCAACAAATTGTTCTCCCAATAGTCGTTACAAAGAGTTTTATGTATTTATATTTATTTTATTTATACTCACAAGATATTTCTTCATATTAATGTTATTCTCTAATTTTCATTAAACATTGAAACATAAACATTTTCTACTATATGTGGAAGTTATAAAGTAAAATAATT
>PVIY010047124.1:0-18050 GCA_004026745.1 Myrmecophaga tridactyla
AGTTCTGTTCCCTGCTCTTGTATTTAATAGCTAATTAATATTGGGCAACTCTTTATCTAGTTCTCATTTTCCTTACCTGCAAAATGGGAACAAGACTATCCCTTTCTAATTAACAATGCTAGCTTAAAACAAATACTGTATATGAAATTTGAAAATTAAATGACTGTACAAATGCATAGCATTTTAAGAACTACTATGATTTCATTCTATGAAATGGGAATAATTATACTTATACTTCTCCCAGTATAATTTTTCAGCTAAAATAGACATTTCCAAAATGTGGTCTGTGAAGGTTCATCAAGTCAAAATTATTTTCAAAATAATAATAGTAAGATATATTTACCCTTTTCACTCTTGTTCCTGAATGTATTTTAGATTCCTCCAGATGCTACAGGACACAATACTGTGTGTCAATATTATAACAGGTTAAATGCAGAGGCAGAAGTGAGAATCTAGAATAATGTCTCCTATTAAACCAGATATTAAAGAACTTTTCCAAAATACTAGAAAATGTCATTGTCATGGTCAGGTTCATGTGTCAAATTGGCCAGATGGTGAAACCTGTTTGTCTGGTTGGGCAAGTGCTGGCCTGTCTTTTGCTATGAAGACATTTCATAGAATTGAATTATGATCACATCAGCTACATTTACAGCTGATTCCATTTGTAATCAGCCAAGGGGCGTGTCTTCTTTAATGAGTGATGCTTAATCTAATCACAGGAAGTCTTTTAAGGAGGATTCAGAAGAGACAGATTCTCTTCCTACTTCAGCCAGCAAACCTCTCCTGTGGAGTTTGTCTAGACCCTCCATCAGAATCATCAGCTTCACAGCCTGTTCCACAGATTTTGGGCTCCACATTCCCATGGTTACGTGAGGCACTTTTATAAATTTTATAATTACAAATATTTCCTGTTGATTCTGTTTCTCTAGAAAACCCTAACTAATAAAACTTGGTACCAGAGTGGTTCTTAAGAAACAGAATCTTAAAAATAGGTTTTTATGAATGGTTTTCTACCCTGACTGGACTCAGAGGCACTGAGGATTCTGATTCCCATAATCAGAATGACATTGTGAATCCATAGAGTGAGTTGGCAAAAGAGATAATCAAAATATCACCATTCGATTCTTCTAATGCTTTGCTTGTATGAAGCCAGGCTCTGGGGGATAATGTTTTTGACGCCTTATGGAGTTTTGTGGAAATAGGAAGTATAGAGATGTTGGCTGGTTTTTGTTAGATACACTGTATACATTAACGAGTAAAAGGGATGGGCTTAAGGCTTCAAACGAGAAGCTTATGCACTGTCTCACAGATGTAGATGTTTCTGGATGTGTTCTGAAGGAAAATCTTGTTTCCTGTAGGTGTAGACTTGAAATCTCTGAAAATCAGACTCAGAATCTTATTGTTAGAGTAGCAACTTTACAACATAAACTGAAATCTCAATCTTACATGGTGTCTGCCGTTAAAGTGAAGGCATTGATTGAAAAGGAGTGGGACTTTGAAAAATAGGATGGCGACATATGGATTGATAATGATGCCAGTGGGGAGGTTGAAGCCCTAGGTCATGCTGAGTCTTCTCTAGATAACCCTGTAATAGTCTCCCTGAGGACATAGCTGTCCCACCTCCAGTCTGCCTTGAGGAGTTGGCCACCCAACCTCCACCTGAAGGGATTAGCCCTAGAATGATTAATCTTGTTTCACCATATGAAACTAAAATGAAGGCCCTGAAGCAAATGGCTTGGAAGATACTTCTAATTCTTTTCATGACCCACCCCCACCACCCCTCATTTCTTCCAGACCTATAACTAGACTAAAGTCCCACAGGCCCCTAAAGGTGAGGTACAAAGTATCATACATGAGGAGGTATGTTACACTCCAAAAAAATCTGTGTGAGTTTTCCAATTTATATAGACAGAAATCATTGGAATACATGTGCTAATGGATTTTAAGGGTGTGGGATAATGGTGGGAGGAATATAAGGCTGGATCAGGTTGAATTTATTGATATGAGCCCACTAAGCAGAGACTCTGCATCCAATGTTATAGTTCAAGGGCTTAGAAAAGACATTAACAGTTTGTTTGGATGATTGGTTGAAACATGGATCAAAAGGTGGCCAACATTACCTGAGGTTGAAATGCCAGAACTGCCCTGGTATAATGTAGATGATGGAATCCAGAGGCTTAGAGAGATTGGAATGTTAGAGTGGATTTATCATGCAAAGCCTGCTCTTATACCCCAGGAATGTTCGGAGGATGCACCTTTTACCAGAACAGTGAGAACTAAAGTTGTGAGACTAGCACCATCATCCCTGAAGATCTCTGTAGTTGCACTTCTCTGTAGTTCAGATATTACTATGGGAACTGCTGTCACTGAGCTGGGAGCCTTAAACACAATGGAGATGACTGGATCCCAAGCTGGCAGAAGCCAGGTGGCAGCACTTAATTTCCAAAGACAGGGTGGATGTGACTATTATAATAGACAGCAAACCCAAAGCAGGAGTCAAAATAATCTGACTCGCAGAGATTTGTGACATTGGCTAGTAAATCATGGGATACCTAGAAATACAATAGATGGACAGTCAACTAAATTCTTGTATGAGCTGTATAAACAAAAGAGTTCTAGGTCAAGTGAACAGAAGTCTAATTTGAATTACAAAAACACAGAGTCATGGCCTCTTAATCAATTTCCAGACTTGAGACAGCTTACAGCCCCAGACCCCCATGAATGAAGGAGAAGCCAGGTATCTTTGGGGGAGAACCCTGTTACACTGCCACAAATCTATACTCTTAATCTTCTCCAAGCCTTCCCCAAGGAGACCGATGGCCCTTTACCAGGGTAACTGTGCATTGAGGAAAAGGAAATGATCAGATATTTGGGGGATTATTGGACACTGGTTCAGAAGTGACATTAATTCTAAGGGACCCAAAACATCATTCTGGTGCACCAGTCAGAGTAGGGGCTTATGGAGGCCAGGTGATCGATGGAATTTTAGCTCAGATTCATCTCACAGTGTGTCTAGTGAGTCCCTGGACACATTCTGCAGTTATTTTCCCAATTCCAGAATGTATAACTGGAATAGACATACTGAGCAACTGGCAGAATCCCCACACTGGCTTTCTAACTCATGCAGTGAGGGCTATTGTGGTGGGAAAAGCCAAGTGGAAGCCACTAGAACTGCTCCTACCTAGCAAAATAGTAAATCAGAAGCAATACCGTATTCCTGGAGGGATTGCAGAGATTACTGCCACTCTTAAGGACTAGAAGGATGCAGGGGTGGTGATTCCCACCACATCCCCATTCAACTCTCCTATTTGGCCTGTGCAGAAAACAGATGGGTCTTGGAGAATGACAGTGGATTATCATAAGATCAACCACGTGGTAACTCTAATTGCAGCTGCTGTTCCAGATGTGTGGCATCATTGCTTGAGCAAATCAATACATCCCCTGGTACCTGGTATGCAGCCATTGATCTGGCAAATGATTTTTCTCAATAGCTATTAGTAAGGACCACTGGAAACAGTTTGCTTTCAGCTGGCAAAGTCAGCAATATTCTTTCACTGTCTTACCTCAGAGGTATATCAACTCTCCAGCCCTATGTCATAATCTTGTCCACAGGGACTTTGATCATTTCACCCTCCCACAAGACATGATGCTGGTTTATTATATTGATGATATCAAATTGACCGAACCTAGTGAGCAAGAAGTAGCAACTACTCTAGACTTCCTGGTAAGGCATTTGTGTGTCAGAGGATAGGAGATAAATCCAACAAAAATATAGGGGCCTTCCACCTCAGTGAAATTTTTAGGTGTTCAGTGGTGTGCGGCATGTCAAGATATCCCTTCTAAAGTGAGGGATAAGTTGCTGCATCTGGCCCCTCCTACAACCAAAAAAGAGGCACAACATCTGATTGGTTTCTTTGTATTTTGGCAACAACATATTCACATTTGGGTGTGCTACTCCATTTATCAAGTGACCAGAAAAGATGCTAATTTTGCATGGGGACCTGCACAAGAGGAGGCTCTGAGAGAGGTCCAGGCTGCTGTACAAGCTGCTTTGCCACTTGGACCATATGATCCAGCAAATCCAA
Source organism: Myrmecophaga tridactyla (assembly GCA_004026745.1). Classification (NCBI taxonomy): domain Eukaryota; kingdom Metazoa; phylum Chordata; class Mammalia; order Pilosa; family Myrmecophagidae; genus Myrmecophaga; species Myrmecophaga tridactyla. The sequence goes on from PVIY010047124.1 coordinate 4,086, forward strand.
TGGTGCTGGAAATGTCAGTGGCAAATAGAGATGCTGTTTGGAGTCTTTGGCAGGCCCCTATAGGAGAATCACAATACAGACCATCAGGATTTTGGAGCAAAGCCTTACCATCTGCGGCAGATAACTACTCTCCTTTTGAGAAACAGCTTTCAGCCTGCTACTGGGCCTTAGTAGAGACCTAACACCACCAAATTACCATGAGACCTGAGTTGCATATCATGAGCTGGGTGTTGTCTGACCCACCAAGCCATAAAGTTGGGTGTGCACAGCAGTCCTCCATCATAAAATGGAAATGGTATATATGAGATAGGGCTGAGCAGGTCCTGAAGGCACAAATAAGTTAGATGAGGAAGTGGCCCAAATGCCCATGGTATCCACACCTGGCACATTACCTTCTCTTTCCCAGACCTATAGCCTCTTGGGGGAGTTCCTTACAGTGAATTGACTGAGGAAGAGAAAACTGGGGTCTAGTTTATAGGTGGTTCAGCATGATATGCAGGTACCACCCGAAAGTGGTGTCCATGGAGGACAGTGGTAAGGGGAAATCCTCCCAGTGGGGAGAACTTTGAGCAGTGCACCTGGTTGTTCATTTTGTTTGGAAGGAGAACTGACCAGAGATGTCTTTGTATACTGACTCATGGGCTGTTGCTAATGGTTTGGCTGGATGATCAGGGAATTGGAAAGACCATAATTGGAAAATTGGTGACATAGAGGTCTGGGGAAGAGGTATGTGGATAGATCTTTCTGAGTGTGTTAAAAACAGGAAGTTATTTGTGTCCCATGTGAATGCATACCAGAGGGTGAATTCAGCAGAGGAAGGTTTTAATGACGAAGTGAATAAGATGACACATTCTGTGGATACCAGTCAACCTGTTTCCCCAGCAACTCCTGTCATTGCCCAATGGGCTCTTGAACAAAGTGGTCATGGTGGTAGGGATGGAGGTTATGCATGGGGTCAGCAACATGGACTTCCACTCACCGAGACTGACCTAGATAAAGCCACTGCTGAGTGTCCAATCTGCCAGCAGCAGAGATCCACATTCAGCCCCTGATATGGCACCATTCCCCGAGGTGACGAGCTGGCTATATGGTGGCAGATTGATTACATTGGACCACCCCCTTCATGGAAGGGGCAGTGATTTGTTCTAAATAGAATAGACATACACTCTGGATATGGGTTTGCTTTCCCTGCACACAATGCTTCTGCCAAAACTACCATCCATGGGCTTACAGAATGCCTTATCCATCATCATGGTATTCCACACTGTATTGCTTCTGATTAGGGAGCATACTTCACAGCAAATGAAGTGCAGGAATGGGCACATGCTCCTTGAACTACTCCTTGAATACTACCATGCCCTGCAATTAAAATCAATGGAAAGCTGCAACAACCCAATCCAGGCAAGCCTACCAATGGCTCTGAAACTTCAGGAATGAAGGTTTGGGTCACCTCACCAGGCAAAGAACCATGGTCAGCTGAAGTGCTTGCTGAGGGTAAAGGGAACGTGGAATGGGTAGTGGAAGAAGGTAGTGATAAATATGAAGTATGACCACATGATCAGTTACAGAACTGAGGACTGTAATGCTGCTTTGTTCATGTTATGGTATTTAAGTTGTAAGATATCAAGTTTAAGAATATTACTCAAGGACTTGCACCCTATTATGGAGAGATTTAATGTGTTTCCGGTTATATGCAGGACAGTTGAGCATTGTTAGTCAAGGAAAAAATGTGTCTTTTATTGTTTTCTATTTAGAGATTAAGTATGGTTTAAGGTGATGTGTATAGCTGCCAAGTTGACAAGGGGTGGACTGTCATGATTAGGTTCATGTGTCAACTTGGCCAGGTGGTGGTACCTGTTTGTCTGGTTGGGCAAGTGTTGACCTGTCTTTTGCTATGAAGACATTTCATAGAATTAAATCATGATCACATCGGCTACATCCACAGCTGATTCCATTTGTAATCAGCCAAGGGGAGTGTCTTCTTTAATGAGTGATGCTTAATCTAATTACTGGAAGCCTTTTAAGGAAGATTCAGAGGAGACAGGTTCTCTTCCTGCTTTGGCCGGTGAGCCTCTCCTATGGAGTTTGTCCAGAACCTCCATCAGAATCATCAGCTTCACAGCCTGCCCTGCAGATTTTGGACTCCACTTTCCCACGGTTATGTAAAACACTTTTATAAATTTTATATTTACGGATATTTCCTATGATTCTGTTTCTCTAGAGAATGCTAACTAATACAGTCATTCTTCTTACTAATTTTTTTTGTTTTGGAAAAATACACAAATTTTTCATAAAATATGTTATTTCAACATGCAATGAGTGTATTATTGTCATTTTTAATTAAGTAATAATATCTTTAAAATTTGTAAGTTTAAATTCCAAATACAATTAATATAGCTAAATAATTACCCATATACCAAAAAGTTCTTTGAGGTCCTCAAGAAGGAGTATAAAGTGATCAAAGGCAAAAAGTTTTGAGAACTACTGAGCTAAATCAATATATATAAAGGGGCTTTGTAACTGTGGAGCATTACATACATAAAAATCATTACAACAATCGTTAAATTAAAATTAAGTAGACATTTTTGAATTGACCTGTGTCCTTAACTAGCTCCTTCCTACTTTGTGTTCCAAACAACATGACATAGTATTGAAATAGTACAAAAGTTTGCAATACAACCTGTACTTACAAAGGGTTCTACTGGCATATTTATATGCATTAAAAAATGAACAGGACAAAAATGTTATATAAGATATAAGAGTAATTTAAGTTCATGTCTCAATAATAAATCCAATGTTACTGCTTTATTTAGGATGCAAAGAATACCGGTATTCAACACTTTCTATTTGTGGGCAAATGCCATAATTAATAGCATGCAAACCCCTGTCAGCCACTTAAAGAAATTAAAGATTGAAGAACAGGTGCATTTATTCTTTTCCCCTCTTTCTCCAGGACATTGGTAACCTTGACTCCATCAACTGAGTGCTCATTCCTACATCTTTGAACCTAAGATAAAGCAAAGGCACAGAGAAAAAGAGACAGATTATTCACAGTAGCAATTTCAGGATTGAAAATCCAAATGTGAGCTAGTATATGTCGAGATGCAGGGGTGCCAGCTATGGTGGTGATGAGTGTCCACTGGTGATGGTTTTGGAACCAAAGACCTGATCTTGGCTCTCTTCTCAACAGCTTAGTGTCCCAGGGTTCAAGCCCGTATGATGAGTCTGGTTCTATTGCCTTCCTATGGCTGCTGCATTTTACCTTATATCCTTCCTTTAATTTCTTAATCAGGCTTATTTAGTCAGAATTGGTTTACCACCTAGAGCCCTACAAATGCTAGTTGCTGAGTTAGGCATTTAATTCCAGTTCTACTACATACGAGCTATAATAATTTAGACAAATAATTTCACCTTTTTAAAAATAATAATTGTCTCTTTAGTCTTGGTTCACTCATCTGCAGATTTGGAATATTGTGAGAATCAGATGAGATAATGCATATAGAAACTTAGCACAGCATCTGATACCTGCTAAGTACTTGTTTACTATGGGAACTTGCAATGGATTTGAGATAATAGAAAAAAGCCCATTTCAGAAATAAAATTACATGAAGATTTATATAAATGAATACAGAGAGCAGAACATCATTTTTACATGTTCTATATTTCCTTTCCAGAGGGTGAATGGCTTGTCTTACCCAATTCCTGACTCCTTTAATCCATTTCTGTTGGCATATCAAATCAGTCTCTCCTTTCTAATTAGAGATGATACTGTTTCTTGGAAGTGGTGTTATTTTTGATGGGAAAACATTTCATTGTATGGTACTATCCCATGTATAGCAGGAATTTATCATCACCAAGCTGTCTCTAAACTTATGACCACCCAAAATATCCCTCGTTCTGTCCCTAGTAGAGAACAACTGCAAGTCTTGATTATTGCACAATACATTAGCACAGTGATGTATTTTAAAATGATTATATATGGAAAAGAGAGTACAATTATTAAACTTGATAATGTTTCCAGACTGAAAGTTAGCATTTTGAGCAACCAAATACCAAAACGCATAATGTTCGTAGCAAGTCAGAATGGTTGTCAGATAAAAAAGATCTATTGTACTAGGTACAAGTTCAAAGGAAAACATATTCATAATATTGTGAGAGACTTGTGAGAATGCACAGCCCAGTTTTTTCCCAAAGTTCATGTGTTACAGAATTACTTATAGGCTTAATACAAATATAAGTCCCAATTTTCACTCCTAAATTTCTAAACTGGAATCCAGACAATTGGCCTGGGCATGTATATTTTTATACATTGTTCCAACCCGGCACAGCCTCAAGACCAAAGAACACACTAAGCAGAGAGTTAGGCATGGGTTTATTGGAACTCACAAACAGATCTTTCCCAGACTGACTGGAAAATGGAAGCCAGTGCTCCACAAAATAGTGGAGACTGCAAAGTACAGTTCATTAGGATTTAGGATAGACATTCCGTAGGGTATGAAAACAGAGTTTCAGCAGGGTGTCGTGAAACAGAATCTGGAGGTTTGTTATCAACAGTGATCAAGGAAGGGGAGTTTTAATGCTTTGTTTGGTATACCGTCTGATGACCTTTAACTTCTGTCTGGGTCATTGAAGGCAGCAGCTATGTGCAGTACCTTATTCTCAATATAGACATGGGGGCAGGAGCAGGCCCTGGGTCTCCACAGACATTTCATTCATAAATGTTGAATGTTTTAAAGTTAATGGATTTTGTGGGTTTCACACATTCAACATAAATAATTATAGGTTTCCATAACATTTTTCATGAGCACCTACTATATATGTCTAGCACTGTATTATGCACTAAGGATATAGAGATGCACAACACACGCCTTGCTCTCCAAGTGCACACTACTGAGTCGTGGGAAACAGACATTAAATGATGTATAGTAACATGATAAGAGTTTCAAAGATAAAAAAAAAAACAGGAAGAAACTGGTAAATACAAACCAATAACAGAATTCACATCTTAGAGGATTTGGTGAAGTTTGATAGGAATTAATATGGCAGAGATTAGAGAAGTTTTGCTCCTCAAAGAAAGCTATTTTGTGGTATCCACAAGGAACAACTGACTTCGAACAATTCTAAAAGAACAATTGCATTGACCAGGAGGTTAAAGGTTAGTATATATGCATGCACTATTATATCTATTTTTTTGACCAAATTAAATGATGACTTAGCTGAAAATAAAAGATTTAAATTCAAATGTGCCTTAACTTGAAAATGCAAGCATATATAAGCAGAAACAATATTAAGTAGCACAAATAGGGACTGACTTAAGAATGTAATATTGGATTTCCCCAGAAAAAGCATTGCAGGTTGGCTGAGTGAACTATATAACAACTTTTTCTTCCTTCTTTTTTCTTTTTCTGTACTCCACACCTGTTTAGAGTACCATATTATAAAACAGAATAGCTAATTGAACATTCAAGTTGGAATGGAATTGGCATTGTATGAGATTGAATTTTTAAATACTTCTATAGAGATAGATGTATCAATTGATACAGATATAAAGATATAGACACAGATATAGATATAGAATAAGCCACAGGCTTATGACGAAAGCAGTGACTCCCATTTCCTCAGTTTGCAAAAAATACAACAGCCCATACATGCTTCAGCCTCTGTTTCTTCAGTCTTTCCCATAAGTCATAAACACAACATCCTTGACACAACTGTCAATCTATGGGACAAATGACAATCTTGACAGAGAAAGATACTGCTTTTTAGCAGTTATCAAGGATAAAGAATAGCATTTAAACATGTAGATGAATTTTATTTCCTTTCCTGTGAAATTTCATGATAGATCAAATCCTACTTTTTCCATGTTTTCCTTTTTATGAAGAGTAGAAAGAGGGTGACCATGTGATATGGAATATAGTCGTACATGTAAATTGGAGCCTTATAGCTTCTGGGGAATCTAATGGAAATAATGGATGCATTTCCTTAGAAAAATACACATACATATAATTTGGAAATCATATTGAAAGGTTCACAGATGACTGAATATCTTTTCCAGGTAAGAAACTTCATATATTTAAAGAGCATGGACTTTCATCTAGAGATGGATTCCAGAATTTACTCTCTGACCATAGAAGAAAAATTACTTTTCTTTCTGTGCTTTAGCTTTTCTCATCTGTTGACTGTATTAGTAATTGTACCGATCTGATGAAATGTTTGAGGATTAAATTAGATAATTTATGTAAAACACTCAGAACCATGCTAAGCACAGAATAAAATCTCAGCATATACTATTATCATCATCATCATCCATTATAATCATTATCTGTAAAATGGGACTAAAACCTGAGCCACCTCATGGGGTTATTATGAAGAGTAAATGAGACAAAATGTGTAAAATAAGAAGTCAGTCATATTAAGTGCTCAGTAGAAATCAACTATTATCATCATTATGCTTCTGATTTATTTCCCCTAATATAAACTCAGGAAAATGGATGCTGTGATTGTCTGTATAGAATAAGTAAGGCCTTTCTTATCCTTTTGCTGTTTACAATAAAAAGGGCATCATAAACCATCCTGCTTTTGGTGATGTGCTACCAGATTGAGTGTTCTAAAGCAAAGCTTTCAGACAGTTAAAAAGGCGACTATTATGCAAATATACAATGAGCACATGTCAAAATTTCATTCAGCTCTTTAGTTAAGGAGGGAATTGGTTAGTTGTTAAGGTCAGTTCAAAGGTGAGTCTGAAGAACAAAAATGCAGTCAGTGATGCTGAGATGAATGTTAAAATAGATACAAAATTGGTTAATATCCTATAGAGCAATATAATGTAAAGATTGGGACTATTTTTTCTGCACAACCAAAATCTCTTCCAGACAAAATTTATTTGCATATGGCCAAGAATCACTCCCATTACTATCCCCCTACAAGTTGTAAAATATTCTAGTCCATAGAAAGTCAATCGAAGATGCAAACACCTATAGAATCAATCTCTGAAAGGTTTGCAAGACAAGACCTATCACTTCATTTAAAGGATACCCAGTAATCTTATTTTTTTGTCCATTTCCAATCGTCCTTCTAACTATTTCCCCTTTCAAGGAGAAATTATTTATTCTATGACAATTTCATGCTATTACATATTAAATATTCCCCTCACTATCCCTACCTCTATGTTTTTTACATTGATTTTACTGTCAAACTCTCCACTAGTATATAGCCCCTAACATATGACCCAAAGTATCAACTAATGATCCAAAATAGGCATTGCCACTTCTAGCAATTGCCATTTGGCAAAATAAACTTTATCTAAACATTCCCTCTTTCTTGTTGTAGTAAATGTCAAAGGAATACTGTGACTAATAGAAAAATGCCACAAACGTGCATGTTTTCTTTCAAAGAGATCTCAAGGTGAAAAATATATATATTTAACAGCAATTTCCTCTATTACATAGGCACCAAATGCGGTCCATCGCTCTAAAAGTCATATCCTCTTATACATAAGCACCATGGTAAAGTTAATTCTACTCTCAACTATTCGCGAAAGCAATTTGCTAGGCAGAGGAATACTGAACTGTGAAATTAAAACACTAGGGGCACATAGAATTTTACTTGGATAGTATAGAATATTAACGTATTTAAATTTCATTCAACATGTTAATGGGAGTAATTTCATAGGGACATGACAGCTAATTTCAAACACTTCAGTAAAACACCTTTGTCTTTTGTTTTTGTCCACTTTTTGGTGTTGGTATCTTAATGTCCTACACAGAGAGATCATGTTAATCTCTCTATTTTAAAATATTCAGACAATTTTTTTTCTCTGCAATGACACAGAGTCATAAAGCTCTTTTGTATCAAGTTATTCATCCCTCATCTTGTTTTCATTATAGGTCTACTGGAAGATTTCCATCCTCAGCCCTATTCTCTTAGCAGTTAATTAAAATACTTTTGCTATTGAAATGTACTATATAGACCCTATAAATTAAGGGATGTCAAATACTGTAGTTTTCTTAGAGTACTAGGATTCAATTGTCATTTTTTTAAAAGTTCCCACTATTTCATACTTGCTGTGATTTAGAAAAATTGCTGATGCATCAATTAATGCAAATTGTATAAAAGCTTCTATAATTTAGGCTTAAAATGCCAGATCCAACCATGGAGCTTTGTGTTCTCATGAGTTGCAACTTAAAATATAGGGCTCAATTTCCATTTACCTAATGTTCCCTAGTAATAAAGCCATGTCTATTAAGGACATCTGTTACAATTTGGTAACCTCTAATTTTAATGGGAAATAACAGAGTTCATGTCTGTAAGATTAGAGGTTATGGACTAGGCCTTTACACTGGTTTGGCGTCCTTAATATAATGCTCTGCCAGCCAACCTAATGTATTCACAAAAGGCCTAGAGACTTGATTATTCAAGCCAAAAACAGCACAAAGAAAGAATGAAAGAAAAAGAAAGAGAGAGAGAGAGAGGTGAGGGAGGGAGGGAGGAAGGAAAGCAGTAGGGAAGGAGGGAAGAAAGGGAGGAGGTAAGGAGGGAGGAAAGGAAGAAAGGAGGAAGGTAAGAAGAAAGAAGGAAGGAAAGAAGAAAGAAGGAAGGAAAGACAGAAGGAGTCTACTATCTTGTCATTTTGCTCATTGCCTTGTCAAAAATCTGTCACCTCTGTTCGAAAATAATATTTTGTTGCGGTCTTTTTAAAAAGCAGGTGACGAGACAAGAAACCAGTGAATAATTACACAGTAAAGTGGACTCTGCCAGCTGACTATGATAGCTATGGGGGGTTGAAGAAATGAGAGGAGAGAAGGTGGCAGGGAAGAGATAAAAAGTCTGTGAGGCTCTAAATATTCCCCAAGGTCGCAGTGACCCCCCCGCCCTGGCCTCTCACTGATGTTTAGGTTTTAGATATTTTCGTTTGGCAGGGGGTGGAGTATGGGGGTAAAGGAGGGGTGAAACCTTTCCTTCCTCTTTCCCCTCATGAACCGACAATCTACAGATAGTAAAGAGAATGCATCTAAGAAAACAATTACATCTGCCAACATGTAACAATGCAATCTTGTGTACTTTTTTCTCTTCAGTCAAACTTCAGCATTCCTTTTTATACCAGCTCCTTAATAGCCTTTATAACTCTCATGGGTATTTATTTTAGCTGAATATCTTGCATTTTGCTATGCCAAGATCAATCCCTTGTTAAAAAAAGAAAACAAAAAAGGTTCCTGTCACTTTATTCAGGCATCAACAAAAAGTAACCTAGCCAGTAAATCACTAAATGGAACTACCAAACTTCCTATGACATGCATGAATAATGCCTTAGTGAATCCACCCACTGGGAAGACTAGAATGGGAGTGAATAAAACTCTAGAAGTATGCCTATACAAGCTAAGTCAAGAACGCCATCAAAACTGACTTCCATTTGCCATATGGGTATTTTTTTTTTTAATTTGCATATGGGCAGGAGGCACCAGGGATCGAACTCCAGACCTCCAGCACGGCAGGTCGGAGCTCTGCCTGCTGAGCCACAGCAGCCGCCTGCCATATGGGTATTTTGAAATATTCTAACAGAAAGCAACAGAATCAAATTTCTTTCCAACTTGCTTTCATTACAAAGAAAGAAAGAGGAAAACTAAACTTACCAGGTTTTAAATATCAGCCAAAAAGTCCAGCCTTAACTTGACACCAACTTGATGGGGAAAAATCCATGAAAACAGTCATCTAGATTGACAAAAATTGAGCAGAAGATGTTTCACACAAATATGTTTCCTCTTTAGTGGGAACGTTGGAAATGTCCTTGATCCATTTCTATATCAGAATGTAAGAAAGAACTTATATCATCCGTGTGGATGACCCCATTAATTAAGATAACGACAAGATTATGGAATTTTCAGTATGTGTAGAAGGTTGGATGAATATATTTTATTATGATCAGTCCTCTAGTGAAGGTACTTACTTAGAAGCATACTTATCAAAACCAGGAGTGCTCCATATATCACTCTGTATGTTTACATCCCTATGGAAGGAAATAGAGAGCCATTTTAATCACTGGTTTCAGTTATCGTTACTCTCCAAAACCTAGAAACCTAGAGTTAAGCTATGCATGTGTCACTAAATGTATAAACAACCACTGTTCATATTTCTAAACAAATATCTTATTTTGAGTTTTGTTTTCCTCAAATATATTATTTTAAATTGATCCCCATCCCCCAAAATATGACAAAGAGCTTTCAGATTCTAGTGAAAAAATAATATGAAATTTTGTTATGGCTTACCTAATCAAAAACATTTTTATTGTAGTCATTTAAATCACCTTAGAGTATTCTTAACTCTACCTTTCAAAAATAAAATAACCCTATATGTTTCACTGAGTTTATTTTAAAAAAGTTTAACAGTAATAACTGAAGTTTTTATATTTCACTAATTAACATTCTTATCTTGGATGTTTGAAAGATTTTACTATCTTTTTATTAGATAATAACATAGAATTTTTAAAATAAAAATAAGGAAGGCTAAAGCATCATTTTTTCAGGCTTAAATGGCCCTTTTGGTGATCTATAGATTAATCAATCATCAATGGGATTAAAGGCCATTTAAACTAAACAAATTGCTTATGGCTGCAGCAAATTGTGTTTTGCGATTTAGTGAAAGGGAGTATAAATTGCTAGTCATGTTATTAGATATATAAATCAGAGAGTTACTGAAAATTGATTAGGTGATGCCATTTTTCAGAACACATTGTTACTCTAGCTTATTATTTTTCTTTTCCAGGTCAGAACAGTTCAACTCTACACTGTGTAAAGGAACGCGCACTTCTAATACCTATAGCTAATACTCAGTTTTATTTTCATTTCTATAGACATTCTCTGAGATAAAGAATACCAGACTTTTCCCTTTATATGAATATTGTAGTGTTGATTGGTTTTCTATTTATGATCTAAACATACTTGTTCCAGGTGTGGGAACTAATATATTTTATTTTAATAACAGAATTGCAAAGTATTTCTCATGTTTAGTAATGGAACCAGTGTTAGGACAAAACCATAATGAGCTCACCTTCTTCATCCTTTAATGTTTCCCTAAGCTCTTGAATATATAATCCACTTTTAAAAATAGAAATATCACAAAAGTGGAAGGAAGGAACTCTGCATATTTTTGTCATTATGTTGGTGTTTTGGTTTGTTAAAGGTGTTGGAATGCAATACACCAGAAATAGAACAGCTTTTAAGAAGGTAATTTATCACGTTACAAATTTACAGTTCCAAGGCCATAAAAATGTCCATACTAAAAAAGGCAGAGAAAGATACCTTGACTCAAGAAAGGCTGATGGGTCTAAAACACTTCTGTCAGCTGGGAAGGCACATGGCTGGCATCTGCTGGGGTCTTTGGCTTCTGATTTCAAACAACTTCCCCAGGGGCATTTACTTTCTGCACCTCCAAACGTCTGAGTCTTGTGCTGGCTCTGTCACTTTTGTTGCTTCTGAAGCTTTTTCAAAAATGGTTCCCTCTTTAAAGGCTCCAATGAGCAAACCACCTTGAATGGGTGAAGACACATGTCCATGGAACTACCTAATCAAAAGGCCCTGTCCACAACTGGGTGGGTCACATATCCCTGGAAAAAAACTAATCAAAAGGTCCCACCATGAATACAATTGAATCAGGAGTAAAGAACATGGCTTTTCTGGGATACACAGAAGTTTCAAACTAGCACAGATGGGCTTTATGATAATGGTTAAAATGATAAGCACTCATTTTTAAAACTGTGTGTGCATTATTTTCCCAAACCAGTCTTCACAAATTCTATGATCCAATCAATTCCATGAATTGTCCATTTCCTAAATATCGTCCTGCCTGACTCACTATTGCTATCACCACTCGCTTTAATAGTACTTCTTGTTCATCCACCTATTAATATCATACCTACCCATTAGAGCCCAGCTTAATGCCAACTTTCTCCAGAAATTATTCCCCACTGCTTCGGAAAGTATTGCAAATAAATCACCTCATGTCACTCATTTATTGTCATGGTGGAAGTCTTATTGCAATGTGTTGTCTGTCCCTGGGCTCCACAAATACATCCTGTGCTCAGGACAAGGTATATTAACTGGTGGGATAAAACACACACTTCTAGTAGATAACGGGACTGCCAGGACATTCCTTCCCCTATTGCCCTGAGCATATGTAAACATTCACTGAAGAGAGTCTGCCTCTGGTAGGCATGTTTTATAACATACAGCTCATACCCTGATAGTGTTTCTGTCCATGGTGGGGAGAGAGCAGAGTTCCTCCACTACAGCAGCATATGAACACATGAGAGAGGTGCCTGGCAAAGAATATCTCACTGTGATTGAGACCCACTGACTGTGGAACTGATCCTCATTAATGAAACTGACCTTGTTTTATCTCCTCTTTATATGAATAAAACAACTTTCCATCAGAGCCTGTGAATCATGGTTTTGCTGGAGACACTGACACCTGTGTTGGAGTGGGTTAACGTATTCATAGATGACTCTTCCCCTAACTGACAGATATGCTACTATTAATGCATTTACCTACTGTATAATAGATAAACTCTATGCCTTCTATGGATCAAATTTTGTCTCTGTTCTAGTTTGCTAGCTACCAGAATGCAATATACCAGAAACAGAAGGCTTTTGAAAAGGGGATTTAATAAGTTACAAGTTAACAATTTTTAGGCCATGGAAATATCCCAATTAAAGCAAGTCTATAGAAATGTCCAATCTAAGGCATCCAAGGAAAGATACCTTGATTCAAGAAGGCCGATGAAGATCAGGGTTTCTCTCTCAAGTGGAAAGGCAAATGGTGAATGTGGTCAAGGTTTCTCTCTTGGCTGGAAGGGAAAATGGTGAATATGGCATCATCTGCTAGCTTCCTCTCCAGTTCCCCAGGAGGTGTTTTCCTTTTTCATCTCCAAAAGTCACTGGCTGGCGGACTCTCTACTTTGTGGTGCTACAGTGCTCTCTGCTCTCTCAGATTCTCGTAGCTTTCTCTCTTGTTGTTCTCTAGCTTTTTCCAAGTGCTTCTTCTTTTAAAGGATTCCAGTAGAACTAATCAAGACCCACCTGGAATGGTTGGAGACATGTTGCCACCTATCAAGTTTAATACCCACACTGATTGAGTTAAATCTCCAGAGATAAGCTAATTAAAGTTTCCAACATACAGTACTGAATAGGGATTAGAAGAAATGGCTGCCTTTACAAAATGGGATTAGGATTAAAACATGGCTTTTCTAGGGTACATAAATCCTTTCAAACTGGCACAGTCCCCCAAAAAGACATGGTCAAATCCTAATCTCTGGCCCTGTGAATGTGGATTTATTTATAAATAAGATTTTTGGAGATGTTATTAATGTTGGCCTTAATCCAGAAGAACTGTATCTTTATAAGAAGAGGATATTTGGACACAGGCAGAGACAGTGAGACAGTGAGAGAGACAGAGAAGCCATGCGACAGAAACTGAGTTATGGAGCTAGCAAACAATTACCAGAACCCTATAGACGTCACAGGAAGCATGGTCCTGCTGATACCTTGGTTTAGGGCATCCAGCCTCCAAAATGAGATAATTGTTGCCTCCTGGCAAGAGGGACATCTGTGCCTGAGAATAGAGCTTTTCTTGCACCCCCTCATTAGTGGGAAGTTGCAGGCATTTATGAGGTTAATATTGGGCGAGCTCTTCTACAAGCTCTTTTACAAGTCCTGTTGAGCAAGCAACTAACAGATGTCCCAGTTAATTTGCAATCGTGGTTTACCCTCCACCTAGAGGGAGTGGTACTTCCTGGAATGTTGCATGCAGAAGTAGACAAAGGAAGCGGTAATGACCCATTAGATAAGGGTGTGACCTGAGTGCTGTGACCCGTTGGATAAGGGAAGCTCTGGGGATAAAAAGGGGGCAAGAAAGCCTAATGTAGGATCAATAAAAAACTCACTCCCAAAAAGCAGGGAGCCCTGAGTGATGGAA